>ML805841.1:144389-173855 GCA_009831015.1 Picea engelmannii | reverse complement strand
CCACAGGGAGGTTTTACCCTGTGGAAAGACTTATATATACTTATGATTTTTGTAATAATGAACATCCTCATTTGTGGGAGAACAAGGATATGGAATTCTAATGCAGACTGAAGCAGAATTTGATGTTTTGTCACAGCTTTAGCTTCTCATTATATCAATATTTTGTTTCATGTTTTGTATATCAATTTGTATCTGGTTAATAACTACTTTAGCTATCTTAATCATGTGCAAATGATATAATTTTAATCACTGTAATCCATATTTGGTTTCTTCCAAGTGTATAAAAGGCATAACAACTGTTTAATTCAGTTTGTGAATGACAGGTTTATCTTCTTCATAAGTTGAATTATCAAATATAAGTTTTTGCATGACAGGTTTCCCTTATTGCAGAGATTTATAATCATATAGTTGTTATGATTTTTTATGTCTTGTTTGTCCTATAAACAACTCAAAGAGCAGCACAGCTTATCGTTTACGAGAAGCTTTTGGATTAACTGGTGCGAGTTTCCTTCCTCCTACCAGCTTCGAAGTCATCATACACAGGACAAATTAGGAGTGCTTCCAGGTCAATCTGTCATTTATCTGTTAGTATATTTCTTAGTATTGTTAGTTAGTTATATATGTTTAATATATTAGATCGTTTAATTTTATTAGTTTTATTCCTTATTCATAAAATCAAAAAAATCAAAAATATCTCTAGCTGTCTTAGGGCAGAAAGAAAACAGAGTTTTACAGGTTTTATTTAAACCTGCCAATTGTGTATATTGTATATTTGTGAATAAGCTGTATTATAACTAGTAGTTAGAAGATTAATTATTAGAATTAGAGTAATAGTAATTAGTAGAATAGTTAGTGTAATTTGTTTTTAGTTTTAGTTTATTTATTAGTTTGTTTCAATTAGATTAGTTTGTTTGTTTTTGGTTAATTTGTTTTATTAGTTTTAGTTAGTTTAATTCGTTCTATTAGTTTTTAGTTAGTTTAGTTTGTTTTATTTGTTTTAGATAGATTAGTTAGTTTATATTAGTTTTCTCTTTGGTTTTCTTAGGACCTTAGAGCGGCCAACGGAGCCGTTAAACTCGTCAGGGTGGTTCATTCCAAACGACTTGGGTTATTTAGACAACCCCGGACCGGTTCCACTCTCTTAGTTGACGGACGGTCAATTTCGCCTGTCAACAAGGTTGTAGCTTCTGTGCGACTTCCATTACTCTGCCCTGAATGGCATTAATCTATTGTTGTATCGTGTGTTGTTATTGATATCTCTTCATTCTTTCTACCGCAGTGAGTAGCTTCATCTGCGCCTGTGCTGACAATGCCTGATGTTGCACTTACTGTAACTGTGCTTCTAGTTTCCTTAGCTCTGGATATTCTATGAGGCATTCATAAGTCTACACGCTTCTATCGCTCAGTTGTTTGCATTCTGAGGTGAGGGCTCTGATCCTTCCAAAAGAACTCTTAGTGGCTTCCTCCCTCTGGTCGCACACCTCCTTCGGAGTGCTCAGTACTGCTTAGATCTCCAACTCTTTTATCCTCACTTGAAGCTATTGGATGGCCTCAACGAGCTTCACCACTTGAACCTCAACCGACTCATGTTCCCCCTATGCCAAACTTGGAACAGAGAAAAGTGATTTATTCACCACTTCTTTGATCGCAGTCTGCTCTGCGATCAGCTGGTCCTTTTCTCTCTGTATCTTCTCTTTGTCCTCTTCGAGCATCGTTTGAAACTCATCTATCTCATTTTCATAGGCAGTTACACAGTACCGTGAAACTCGTAGTTTCTGTAAGACTTCCTCTTTCTCTTGTTTCAAGGATTTTGTAGCCTTCTCATTTTCTTCCTAGATTCTCTGAAGTCGAGCCTTTGTTGCATATGAAAGTCTTCTTAATCGGGCTGGTTCATCCCCCAATTCTACAACTTGTGACGAAGAATGTGCAGTAGGCACTATGTGGACAGATCGAATATCCTGTTGCATTTCCTTTAATTCCTTCTCGACCATTTCATACATCTCCTTCTGCTTCACTCCATATCTTTGCAAGAGATCCTTAGATGCATCCTCCATGGCTCCACGGACTAGACTGGTATCATCCTCCGTGAGCGTGGCCTCTAGCTGGGGCTTTCTAGCCCACGTATTATTTCTTGTTGAAGCTTTATGTGAAGAAACCTTCCTCTTCTGTGGTGTTACTATTTCAGTAAGGGGATCTTTTGGCGGTGTAGCTTCACCTTCTCCTTGATTTTCTCCTTCATCCACTCATCCTTGTCCATTTTCTTCATCTCCTCCTTCTGGCGAGCTGGATCCATTTCCTTCATAAGTGTTGTCCTCCCCATCAGTCTCTATATTCTGGACTTCCTCATTTTTCTTCTTCTTCTTTGCACTGGACTTTCTTGCATGCTCGACCCGGTGTTGAGCACTTTAGATTTCTAAATAAATAGATAATTAAGGTGTTCAATATAAATTGTCAAACCCAAGAAAGTTTCATTATTGTAAGATAATTGTGCATAGTCTATGTTAGATTATGAAAGCAACACTAATCGAATTGCAGTAAGGTAAAATACAAGAAACAAAATTGAAAAGTTGAACACTAACACAAGTTGCTGACATAGCTGGAGTTCTAATCTACTGTTGCAGAATTGAAATCACACTTGCATAATTGAAATCTAATTTGATGAGTGTATAAGAATCCTATATTATCTAATCTATTCTAACTTTTTATTTTACTCTTGCAGAAGGAAATTCTGTGCTAATTGTCGAAAGGAAGTCTACTTAATTGTAGAAAAGGGAAATTCACACTTCTATTTACTTTTACTTGAAAACAAAGTTTTAATATAGTGCAGAAAAGGAATTAACTCTCAAAGCAATTCTCCAGCAGTATTCAACAATTGATTATAACTCTCATGAGACACACTGATGCACATTTAATAGAAAGGGACTGAACTGTAACAACAAATGTATTCTATAAATGCATAAGCAGATAAATCACACAACTATAAATAGTCAAAGCAGTTATTCTAAAACTCAAAACAGAGGGGAGTCTGTGAGGAATGTGGGCCCTTTCCTTCTCACTGAATCCACTCGAAAAGACTACAGTAAGTTAAAGAAACTCAATTCACTTCTTTATTAACTCGTAAAAATGTTCAGATACAATATGCTTCACTTCACTCTCTGTTCCACAACTAATATTCGGTGTCAATGATTACAAAATCTATGCTATTTAAAGACAGAGTCATTCAGTTAAAACGGACTCAAAACAACCTTGAGAATCCAAGATTCTCAAGCTGTTTGTTTGATACAAAAGATCTGTTATCTTCACAAAATCTGGAAAAAGAATCTTGATCAACAGCGTGAGCCAAAACGTGTAACAACCTTGACGATCAATCTTTAGGATTCCTATTTGAACGATATACCAGCTTCTAGGATCAGTGGACATATTTTGTAGCATGTGTAACAACTTCCAGAAAAGGTGTGCAGTTGTTGTAGTCGTGTAACAACATGCAAAACTGGCGCACAGTTTTAGCGGCTAGTGTAACAACAACGATCTTTCTTCAAGACTTGGTTGTTCTACATATTTTGATCATCAGTTGAACATTCATGGGTAAAATATGAAAAACACTACCAATCAAACATGTTAAGTAAATAAGAATATAAAAGCAAGATCAATGATTCATACCTTGGGAAAAAGGGTCCTATCAAACATTATAGTAGGCATTTAGCATAGAAATGAGAAGGTTGAATGAGCAAAAGATATAGTGAAAAAGGGACATTTATGGGTCCTAACATGCCCCCCAACTGATTACATTGCATGTCCTCATGCAAAACACATTCAAGCCTTACTCTGAATCTGAGTCAGGGAAGTGACTCCTCCATTGCAAATTGTTAAGACAAATCGCTAAGTATCGGTATGGGAAAAACCTGTGTGTACCCCCAACATCTGTTGTTTCAAAAATCTGTCTTTGTTTCTTTGTTTTCAAGAATAGAATCAGTTTGAGTGTGTAATAGAGGTTCTTGTGTAAAATTTGTTGGTAAACCAACAACTACTCTATTACGTTGAGATATCCTCTGCCTTACTGGTTTTTCTGGAGCAGTAAGGTCATATTCTATCTTGACTGAGAGATTGGTCAGATCTTCAGCATGACCAGTGACTGGTACTTTCACTATTTTATACCCTACCTGAAAGTAAATATTACCACATTCATAGCACATGTGCTCTCTATTTTGGTCCATAACAGCTTTTGTCAGAGCTAATATGTCCAAGGCTATCCCCTCCGGGTTTTTCTGTCAAGCAACCTACAATTCCTTATTTAGGGAAGCCAACTCTTCTTTGAGGCTTTCATTTTCCTTCATTAGTTTAGAAATCATAGAATTTTTTGTATCCTTTATCTTCTTCTCAATTTGAGAAAACAGCTGAGCAAGTGGCACATCCTCACTATGTTGTGTAATTGGTTCTTGTGTGGCAGATACACTCATGATAATTGATTCTTGTGTAACAACTAGTTCTGGCATGACTGGTTCTTGTGGGACAGTCTCTTCCTGGGCAACTGGTTCTTGTGTAACATATAATTCTGGCATGACTGGCTCTTTTGGGACAGTCTCTTCCTGGACAGTTGGTTCTTGTGTAACAACTAAGTTCTGGGAAGAGGTTGGTTCTTGTGTAACAGCTAAGTTCTGGGAAGAGGTTGGTTCTTGTGTCACAGTCATGTTTTTGGAAGGGACTGGTGCTAGTGTAATAGTCACTTCTTTAACAACCTAGGATAATGGTTGAATAATGGGTAATGCTCGTTCAATATTCTTCCATTGGACTGCTGCTTCAGTAGACCTTGCTGACCTAATTCTTCTCCTAGGTAATGTAGAGACAAAAACAAGGGATTTCCTTTTCTTTGCTTTAGGAGAAGGAGGGCACTCTTCAACAACCAGGCAAGGAGAAGGAGGGAGTTATTCAATAACCACACAAAGAGAAGGTTCTTGGATGTTGGGGTCTGATATAATCTATACATCGCCACTCGTCGACTTACGCACAGAATCATCAAGCAGATCCGATGATTCTGCTGTAATTCATGTACATTCGACCTGCAATGAGAAAATGGTTTCTTGAAATTCCTTGCACAAGGTAAAACCTGGAATACGTACCTCCATAAAATCAGTTAGGGTCTGAGTATCATCAAAATCAAGACACTATGTGGCAGCATCTGATGCAACTCTGTCGATGCCTCTCTGAGATTTTCTTCTAGGTTGACGTTTCTTTTCTGAGATGATTCAGTGGCAATGACAGTAGGGGCTTGAACGACTGTTGAAACAATAGGAGGGTTTTGAGTTGCTTCTAGTGCAACTCTATTGACGCCTCTCTGAGATTTGCTTCTAGTTTGACGTTGTATTTTCTGAGACAATTCACTGGAAGTGATAGTAGGGGCTTGAACGACTGTTGCAGTGGATCATTTTGACCTAATTCTCGTCCTAGGTAAAGTAGAAACAAAAGCAGGGGTTTTCCTTTTCATATCTTTAGGAGCAGGAGGGAGTTCTTCAACAATAGTTGTTGCAGCCGAGGGCTAAGGCTCATGACTTGGTCCAGGGATTGCGTTGTCAATTGTTGGCTCAATCACAATGAAAGGCATAGGGTTTAGTTGTTCTGTCTCAACACTATCGATTCTTTTCTAAGTGGTGTTAGAGGTACTTATGTTTTTGCATGTGGTTCTCAGAGTCGACTTACGGGTAGTTACAGTCGGGGATTTAACTGTTGGTGCAGCTGAAGGCACAGGATTTGGCTGCTCGGGGTTGGTCATAACAACATGCATATAATTTGTTTGTTCTTCCACTTCAGGTAATGGGCTTACCGAATTGGCATTTAATGTTATACTTGACATTATGGGCTTACCGAACGTTTGTTAAGACTGCAATTGTTTTCTCACCTTTTCAACCCGTTTACGGGCTGGAAGCATTCTTGCCTATAGAATGTCAGATCTCGTCCCCAATATGGTAGCCAATTCTGTTGTGGGTGGGAATCCCTCCTACGAACTTAGAATTTAAGGGCTCTAAACATGCATGCAGAAAATGACCATTTCAAAGGCCTCTACTCTTTCCTATTCTCCCAACACAAAACCCCACATTCATGCAATACAAAGGTGTAAATGATATTTGGTAACTCTACCTTAAGTCCTTTGTTTGAGGGCAAGAGTAAGTCTAATGAATCGGTATCAGCGAGGGAACCTTGAGCCCAAATAGGCTATGGGATTGGATCTAACTCTTGTGCAGGAGTTGGATCGGTGTCGGTTGAAGTTTGCTGGACTAAAGAGTACGCTGCCTCTTCCGCGGACAAGGGCATGGACATACCATGGTGCCCTGTCCCTTCCATCGTGGTCGATGGGGAAGGAAGAATCCACAGATCGTTGAAGTAAGTCACGTGAAATGAAAAAACTTGGAAAATCTCAACCTTATGGTGGTCTAATACGAACTTGACATCGCCTTGAGGAGGTGGGTAATCGAAAGTACCCATCAAAGGTGGGCACAAACCAACCCCTACGTTGACGACACCCGGTTGGGTATTATCAATCATCAGGACCGCGGATGCCCATAATGAAGGGTCAAGTCTGGAGAAGGACAATTGATCAATGGTCATGATATGACCCTCGTGTGGAAACAAAAAGACCCAGAAAACTATAGTGACCACTTATTGCATGGCATAGGTCCAACTCCTACCTAACAAGAGATTGTAGTCGAGGGATGCGTCGACTACTTCTACCTTGACGCACATAGTCTTCCCTCCTAACTGCACAAGGAAAGAGGGGATGATGCCATGTGGTCAAAATGAATGACCTTCGAAAGAGGTGAGAAGAGTAGGTGACGGAAACAAAATGGGTTGTTCAATGGCCTTCCAACATGCCAACGACATGACGAATGTCGAGGCGCCCTCATCAACCACCGTGTGAAAAATGTTCCGAGTAAAAATTTTTTTGGGGTAAGCCACTACTATCTGAAACTTTACGTAGTAAGGGAGACGAGGTTTTAAGTCAATTGTATCCAGCATGATTGTACCCAGATTACAAGGCTCGACAGATCCTAAAGCGGCTAACAAAGCTTTCCTCTAGGAAGGGCAACTTTGGAGGACCTCCAAAGCAGACAGTGCACAAAGGGTTTGAGATAAATCATCCACCATAGGATAGTTCTAGGAAGCCCTTGCATTTGGGTTGTGAGAAGCTTTCTTGAATGCACCTTTTGGGATGCGTGTCATTGTTTCTCCCAAAGTCTTCTCGATCTGGAGAGGAAGAGATGGGATTTCAACTTCTTTACCTTTCTCAGAGGTGCTTGGCTTACTGTATTCATGTGCTCTAGTCAATATAAAAGAATCACCTTTCATCATATACACATTCGTGGATACAGGATTGTTCGAAGACGAAGAGGGTCCTTGACTGCCCCCTTCCGTGCTTGTAGAGGCTTGGGTTAGGTTTTTCCCATGTTGGAATGGATTCATTAACACAATAGGTTGTTGTTGTGACACAAACTTTTGGGCCTCTGCAAGCCGAGGAGACTGGTGGGTCAGGTGGTCTTCTGTGCACAGGTTACACGGATACTTCTCCTTCTGTTTCTTAGTGTTGCCCCTGCCAGCATCATTAGTGGGTTTCTTATCCCCTTTACCCTTATTATGTTGTTTTTTCTTTCCATCGGGCTGTTGGGTGGCCTTCAGATTTGTCGATTGAACACTATGTACATCCGACGTTTGTGTAGGGGGAGAAGCCAAAACAATAGTTTGGATGGTCATTGTGTGTTGTATAGAAAATTGTTGCAATTGTTTTGTCAATTGTTCAACGGGATTGGTTTGTGCTGAACCTACAATACCATCGGCATGTGATCCAGCTCTCTGTCTGGTTTTATCAATTATGGATCGTGGTGCATCCGAAAAAATCTCGTACAGTAAACCAGACTGAGAATAAATGAGCTCAAGTTGTTGAGCTCTCATGATGGAATCTTCTTCGGAAAACACTCCCGACGTTGCGACGTCTTTGGATAGTTGGGGGACCAAAGACTTAAGGAACCACTCAAGCAGGAATGTTGGTAGGACTGGTACCTTAATCAAACTCTTTCGGCGTCTCCATTCTTGGATGTGATCAGAGATATGGTCCACTTTTGTTTGTTCAAAATTGGCCAACAATTTTGTGTCGGTGTCGTATCTCACAGGTAATTGGAAATGGTTTAGGAATGCTATTTCCAATTCACCGAAGGAAGAATATCTCGAGCAGTCGAGCTCGATGTACCATTTCGCAGCACTCCCAATGAGAGTGCATTGAAACAATTGCAATTTTACGGAGTCGTCTTTTAATGAATTAGACGAGAAACAAAGATGGAAGGTGGTCACATGATCCCCTAGATCTTCATTAGGCTTGGTGTCGAACTTTGGTATGTCCGAAGGCAACTTCGTCAGCATAGGGGGCCAACGTGGATTGTGACAGATGGGGTCATTCAACAACCTTGTCAAATCTTGAAAATGTAAGGTTGCCAAGAAAGGTAGTTTTGGTTGTTGTTGATGATAACCATGGAAAAGGGGGCCTGGAGTTTGACTGGCACCAGGTTGCCAGGAAAATTTGGGTTGTTGGTCGGGGTTCTAGTAAAAAGCATGGCCATGACCAGTGTACTGACTTTGCGTTTGAGGAGACATCATCGGTTGATTCCTGAAATAGGATGTAGATGGTTGGGCATGCATTACATTCGGAGGACTTTGGGAAGGGTTTCCCCATGTTGATCCCATGGGCATAGGTATTGTACCTTTCCTGGGGTTCCATTGGTTGTGAAACGAATTTCCCTAGATCGACATTCCTGATGAGGGAACTGATCCTTGCCAAGAATTCCAAGGTCCTAATGCGGAAGAAGTTCCTGAGTTTTCCCCCTGTGCAGGAATAGTACCCTGCATAGGATTAGGTTGGCCATAACCTAGGTTTCCCCCGGTCAGGAAAGCAGCTAACAAGAAATCGTTGCTACCAAACGCATCGAAAAAATAAAATGGTGTCGACCCTACCGGCATATTATGAGAAGGCGGTCCTTGACTTCGTACTCCAAGTGGACTATGGTGTGTGTTTGGCTCGACGGATTGCTGGTGGGTACCGCCGAGTGAAGGGGACGAAGGAGGTATATGACCTCCCCTATAAGGAAAAGCATTAAAGGGAGTTGAAGTTCCCCCCATGGGTCCTTGCAGAGGAGCGATAGAGTTTCCTGCCCCCAGACCTAAAGTTTGCAAAGTGGAGTAGGATAATACAAGGATTTTACCTGAGCTAGGCATCCCGTATGAGAACAGAGGGCCTGTCGCACTCTATGTGAAAGGAGCAGTGGTCGTCACCAAAGACGAGATCAGACCACTGCTTGAGGTAGAGACAGATGAGACCATGGTGGCTTGGACTGGTAACGGTGGGTTAGGAGGTGGAACACCCCCTGTGGTGATAGTCGTAGTGGGAATAGAAGAATTCGCAGAAGAAGTGGTAGAATTTTCTTCCATTACTACCCACTTTAAAGGTGTCGAAATCTCCTTTAACAAAGGTTGGTCAGGTGTGGCTTCCTATGACCCGGTCGCTTCAAAAGACCCTTGTTGGTCTAGCTTTCACCTTAGCGGTGGTGGGGGCGGATCCAGTGTAACCAATGACAGGCTAAGAAGCCTTCGTGACTGGCAGAGCTCATGATCCTCCACTCTGTGAGAAGATCAAAGACACACTAGGGCTTTCTATTCATTCAAAAACAACACACACTAGAAAAAATGTCCCTTACAAGATAAAACAAGCAAACACTAAATTAGTTGGAAGAACAGTTACAACAACCAACACTAGAGCATCTTACCGGTGCAAGTGAAACTTGGACAATGAAGCACCCTTCGGGTATACTCTGCAAAGCATGGTCCGATGTCTATCCTAGGTACCACAGTATACCCCCGCAGTCACCTGTGTATGTCTCTAAAAAAGATAGGCAACTAGGTTGCCAGCGCGTGAACAATCACCTGGCGAGTACAGTCGACAGTCAGGTAGACCACAATGAGCAAGGTATCGAGCCTGAAACCTGTCAAGGGTATCAAAATAAAGTGGTCTGGAAGACAACTAAAGACCTCGAATGGATTCGAGACCCACGAAGCTCCGTGGAAAATGCAAAAGACGAAATCCCAAGACAAGCCCTCTATATGTGTTCTCCACTACGATTGGTCCGGCTTTGGAGGGGTTATCTCCGCTACCTTTCCTCACGCGACCTCGTGTTTAGCCCCTGTGTTAGAGGGGGGTCTCGAATAACTTTCATGATACTAAACTTTTAACACTCCCTAACTCAGACTCCAATGTTTGATTTAATGGCCTTGAAGAGTTTCCTCTCCAACCTAATTCAAGGCCCTAACACTAAACTAGTTGGTTGACCCTACAAACATAAAAAGTCTAATTAATTTTAGATTTAGCGTTGATTTTTATGGCTTGTCTTAAGTCAGAGGTTATGAAAGTGAAACTAGTGATGTTTTGAGAGACAAAATGAAAGATAAACTGAAAGCTGGAAACAAAACACTTATTGACAACTTCAGATTTGCTCTTTTAAATTCTTTAACCAACTTTTCAAAATAAATTTTTCTAAGATCTTTGAACAACAAACTCAAAATAGGATTTCACTCGACTACGAGCTACTTATCGTCTAAGTAAACCATCAAGAACTTATGAAATCAAAGACTTTTCCTGGTTACTAATGCAAACCAACAACTATTTAACCAAATAAAGAAATAAAAGTTTTTTTTTTTTATTTGAATGCTCACAAAGAAAAAAGGAGAAATATCAACAAGTAAAGACCACAAAAACTTCTAGCCTAAGCGCAGATGGCAAAGAGTCACTTTAAAAATAACACACAAGCAGATTAAAATGGAATCTCACACTTGTCTAAAAACCCTATAAAATGAAAATTTTGAGGAAAAATTCTTAATGAAAATTTTGAGGAAAAATTCTTAATGAAAATTTTGAGGAAAAATTCTTAATGAAAAAGGAAGCTATTGTTGTGATCAAACCTAAGTTACTGACCGCTATGAGAGAGACCCAAAAACCTGAGAGGTATAACTCTTGACAAAGGAAAGGATGATTTTCTCTCTTTAAACAAAAAATTTCTCCTCAGGCACGTTGCTAATAGTTCAACAGCCAACGTGTGCACATGAGTTGTGTAATGTTAGGGTGCGTGTACACGCGTGAATCCCTTATGAAGGCCGCATGTACTTCTGAAACTCTCAAAAATGAAAAGACAAGTAATCAAGCACTGGCAGAGACTACTGGTATTGAGGAGAAGAAACTCTTGAAGACTTGGAAACTCACTTTGACAGAAAAAAGAAAACAATTCAAAGAAAATTTCATAGAACAAACCAATCTAAGGTGGAACCTAAGCTATAAACTGCAAACAAAAAATACTAGAATGAGTTCCAGAAAAACCCTGAGAAGGATTACTTCTGACAGGGGAGAGGATGAATGCCTCTCTAAAAGAAATTTTCTGAAATCATACACACGACACACATTTCCCAAGCTAGCATGTACACGCGGGCTGTGTGAAGGTAGGGTGCGGGTACACGCGAGCAGACCTTATACAGGCCACATGTACCTTTGTGGGTCCCGTTAAAAAAATGCAGTCAAGCAAAGAGACAGAGACAATTGGTATGGAAGATCAGAATCTCTGTTAGCTCAGACTTTTGCAGAAACTTTAAAAACAAGGAATGAACCCAGTTTTTAAAAATACCTAAGAAAAAATATTCCCAGAAACCCTAGATAACCCCCAGTATGGTCGCCAATTTTGTTGTGGGTGGGAATCCCTCCTACAGACTTAGCATTTAAGGGCTCTAATCATGCATGCAAAAAATGACCATTTCAAAGGCCTCTACTCTTTCCTATTCTCCCAACACAAAACCCCACATTCATGCAATACAAAGGTGTAAATGAGATTTGGTAACTCTACCTTAAGTCCTTCGTTTGATGTCGATCCCTTTGCTTTCACTCGCTCTTCGATTGCAAGACTCCTCCCAAAGTTGACCTCCATTCACATATGAACAAACAAAAAGTTGTGAACATGCATTTCATATACTAATTGTTGGGTTAGTTGTGACAATATCATAAAATAAACATTCAACTTGAACACGTGATATGAAGGGACGGGAAAAGTATTCCTTTTTGTATTAATCTTCACAAAAGTAAACTTACAATATGTGGTCAGCACTGCTCCTCGAAACTAGTCATGGGCTCCTCTTCAACTGTCCTCCAACTGCTTTTCTCTATTCTTATCTTTGCACAAGGATGGATAAAGGTTCGGACAAGGGGAATGCTCAATTAGGTATAGTCTCTTTATTATGATTTTCCTCTTTTGAAATGGGACCCCTACCCCTTTCTTTTATAGGCTAGAAGGAGCTAGGTATTTGGTCGAATGATCGGCCATGCATGGCCGAAAGGTTTAGTTAACTTTCCCAAAGCTGTGTGTTCCGTCAGAAACTTTCCTTTTTATGTTCTTTTGTAGGTACACGTGAGATGTATTGCAGCAACTAGTGTGTACATGCATGCAGTAATGGAGCAGGGCACATGGGCCTTTATAAAGGGGGTTTTTAAGAATAGTTGTTCAGTACTGGCTTGGAAAAGAAGGCATATGGGATGGCCTAAGGTCAGGTAAGTATGTCTGGTGAAAATTATAGTTATAACAGATGCCCCTAATGTGTGAGGTTAGAAAAGCATCTGATGGCCGAAATACATTACCAATCTTTATCAACGTACCAAACCGGTGAGCCTAGGGACCAGAATTCGAGAGGTGCCATCTGCAAAATAAAAATCGTCTCACCGAGGCTAGCATACCCATGCTCGGGATGAAATAAAATCATGGATACCAATCAAATACACTATATATCCATGTCATATAACTATATAAAGTGTAGTCGCAAGCAATACACAGCGGATGTACATCTCAAAATCAAAAAGATATACATGTATAGTATCCATCTTATAGAAGTTGATAAGGCCTGATGGCCAAAGATGAGGTCTTCAAAGCTTGAGAAACAACTTAAAAATATTCAAAACTTGGGTAGGAGTGTAATATGAGTGTACGAATTCACTACCCAGAGGTCTTCGACGGCTCGTCAGTCACGAACTAGAGAATCTTGATGATCAGACTGAAGGTTTCATTAATTTTGAACAAAGACTTGATTGGACTTTCAGGATGGCCGAGCATGAGGGCAAGAGACAAACTGTAGAGGGGCTGACTCAGGCTTGGAAAAACTTCCCTTGGATAATAGTACGACAAATGATGAGATTCAGGCAGCATGGCATTAACATAACTTCACGAGGCAGGAGGCAACACAAACTCTCCATATGTTTGGAAGAATAACCAAACAGAGGAGGACACATCTCAATGTAGTGGGAAAAACTTCCTAAGGTCATATTAAATCCTAGGGCTTGAGGAACAAACAGAAGGATTTTCTTTATCCAAGGGTGACTCATTGTGCTACTAATACAAAGAAAATACTTTTCCCTTCCTCTTTTTGGGGTATATTTGATTTTTTTTGTCTTTTTCAATAATTTTGGAAAAAGAATAAAAGAATGCTACGCTACAAAGGAGGAATAAGTGTCGCAAACATACGAGTTCGAGGTGCAAGGACAAGACTGATGTTCAAAGCAAGGACACTTGGGAAAAATCCCTCCTGGGGCCAAAGGTGTCAAGACGCAGAGGAAAAGTGCTACAGGGCTTGCATATAAGGCATGCTTCAGATGGTTCAGTTGAGAGCAACATGGAGCCGACATTAGATCAAAGACGTAGGTATGCAAACATGGTTAACAAAACACACAATGGTAACATCCTTCGATGTAAGTTTAACGAGCCCAGAGAAGGTAATCTCGGTGGTTTTTCATATTTAGAGAGTCTGAAAAAATGTAAAAGGAGACTACATTGGGATACCTTTTTCGAAGGTAGTCTAGTCGGTTCGAAAAAGGGGTAAACTAGCACCGATAAGACGTCTATTCAAAACCATTTTAACGAGTGTGATAAAGACAAGATCACTCAACAATTTTTTCATTTTTAAGGAGTCTGAAAAAATATTAACTATGGACTCCGTCATAAATGTTCTTCTGGACCATTTTAACGAGTGTGAAAGAATAAGATCACTCGACGATCTTTTCAATTTTAGGGAGTTTGAAAAAATCTTAACTATGGACTCTATGGGGGTTCCTTTTTCGTAAATTTAGTCCCTCAGGCCCGAAAAAGGGTTAAAATTATACCTAAGAATACTCTTCTAGAGATCTAAGGCCTCTAGAGTATACCTTTGTTCATACAGTTGATAGTCTGAATCGAAAAAGGGGTAAACTACCGCCTGATAGACGTGACTTCAAATTTCAGTTTGACGAGCGTGAAAGGCCACAAGATCGCTCGACAATCTTTTCATGTTTAGAGGGTTTGAAAAGGGCTTAAAATAAGACCCATTATGTTTTGGGAGTCCCGAGGGTGAGGTCAAGAGTGATAAGGAATCATGCAAATGAGGCTCAAAATCATAATCAGGGAAAAGCTAAAGAGGACTCTCGAGCCTATAGTCGTCAGTGACAACATGGACACCATCATGCAACCAGGATCTACCTAGGGCATCCATGTTATGGTAGGCTCTACCACCAAATTATGACACTTCTAAAGTAGTGATGAGGGTTCTGTGTCGCAACTTGGTGGGATCGATCCTATGGCAAAGCAGAAAAGACAACGAGATGCATAAAGTGGGGGTGGAATCCTGACTTACATGAACGACTTAGAAAAAATGGCTTTTTCCAAAGGATCGTCAAAACGCCAAAATCTAAAAAAAATAAAAAAATTCGCAATACCCAAAGAAATACTTCCCATGACCATCCAAAGAAAACTCTTGAACCATCTTAAATGATTTTTAGTTTAGAAAAAATGACAAAAGGGTCTGAAAATTGACAAAAAGGGCCAAAAACCTCTATATATAGAAGCTGGCATCTCATTATCACCATTGTTAATTCAGAAATTGACTAAAAGCTAAAACTACCCCTTTGTGAAAATAATTGATTCTGGGAGCCTCGGTGGACAAAAAAACCATCCACTTAGACCAAATAAGTATAAACTCTCTCCTCTTGAAATCTAAATCATTCTTTATGCATTTAATTTTATTTCTTGGAGGGGCATCGACCTTTAAAAATTTGGCCCTAAGTTCTTTCGGGTTGTCTTATGACAACCCACATGTACACTTGGGCAGAGGAAAAACTACATGCATGTACACGCGACTGTCATCATTACAGCCCGCGTGGACCCTTCATTTAATGGAAAAAACTTTAAAAAGCAAGGGTTAATCCTCCTGAACTTGGTTTTTTGCAGGATGTATGTTCACTGGAGGGAAAGAGAGCACGAGGATATTAGTGCATTGGTTGGGGAGGACCCCAATGTTGTTGTTGCCTTAATGCAATGTGGGTTGCTAAAATTATTCCTATGTCCTTTCATGCGAGCACAACCTAGGCTACCGAATGCCTTGGTTGATTATTGGCATCCCGATGCAGAGGCCTTTATGCTAGAGGGGCGGTCGTTGGTGCCAACGACTGAGGACATATACTTTTTGACTGGCCACTCTCGGCGACGGGAACCAGTCAACTTCCATACATTTCCCTCGGGTCCCCATAACATATCAGAGTTAATTGGACTCTATTGTGATGTGGGTACATACAGGACGAGCTCACAAGTGTCGATAAGTAAGATCTTATACTTAGCACTACAGGCGATAGTGTTGCTCATCGGGTGGATTACAGGGTCTGCCACTTTTCATCAGGCTTCCCATGCATAGATGAATTGTGCAGTTAAGTGCTTAAATGCATAGATTTTTTATTGGAGCACCACATTGTTGGACTGTATGAAGAGACAACTGACAGACTGTCGGTTGCGGACTCAAAGGAACTTTGGGTTTGGAACCATTCTTTGCTCTTTCTTCTTTGAAAGAGTGCCCAGTTTCAGCCCTCGAGAGGTGGTACGAGGGCATCAAGACTTTCTTCCTGCGATATGCATATGGGCAGTGTTGCTACCACGACAGGGGGGAGGAAGAACCAATGAGTCCTTTAATGACAACTTTTTTGCTTGATTTTCACGACAGATCCCAGTCATAGAGGATTACCCTTATGCTGGGATTGACTTCTCGAGAGACCCTGAGATACCATTGCCTCCCGGTGAGGAGCGAGGAGAGATGGGTAAGTTTGCATCGTTTGTTTTTTTTTGTTAAACATATTTAATTTTTATGTTGTTTTTTATATATATCATTTTTGTTATACCAGAGCATTTAACAGATATGTGTCTATTATGTGCAGATGTGGGACCAGTGCGACCAGCTGATTATGTGAGGAACAGGCGACCTCCTTGGCTAGGGGTCGTACCCGCCGCCACACGGGGACCAACAACAGTAGGAGAGCTTCCAGCCGATGAGGCTGAGAGGGTTCTGAGACAAGTAGAGAGAAATTTTACCTCGCTCACTTGCAAAGTTCCCATGGCAAATATTGAGGATCTTCCACCATATATGCATCCTCACATAGTGGGGGTGCCACAGACATCGGTCCGACTTTTTCGGTGTTTGGAAAACATTGTTGATCATTACAACAGGGCCCACATGCCCTGACCTTAGTTAGGCTAGACTTGTCACATGATGAGGGCACTACTTGTATATATTTTTTGACGGCATAAGCCCCATGACTCATTACTGGTCGTATTTTTGAGGTGCTTGCACCCACCTATGTACTCTGATGATTTTGATATTATATATGGATTTTTATGTCTTTTTATGTCTTATGGATCATATTTGCCTTTAAAAATGTATTTACATGTTTATGTGTATGTCTTTTTTATATGTGTGTGAGATGCCAATCTAAGATTTGATTAGCTAAAGTATCTATGACTTAGTTTAATCTCCTAGGAACATGAAAATATGTAATATAATCAAATCTTTGTTCTAAGAGACGTACCCTGAGGAATCGTCGATGTAAAGTAGGATCATGAACACGGTAGACTCTATTTAACTGAGACACAACCAGCTGAGCGTCTAAATAGACCCGAAGATGAGAGATACCAAATGAAAATGCATCACGAAGAAACTCAATAACTGTGTTGTATTCGATGACATTGTTTGTGGTGTTGCCTAAACATATACCTCCTGAAGATAATAACTGGCCCTCAGGTGTAACAATTATCCAAGTTGCGAAGGAAAGCCTCCGAGTGTGCCGGATAGCGACGTCTGTGTACCCAATGAACACCTCTGATTCACTTGTCATCTACCACAATGACAAAATATAACACAAAAAATGACACATCCATAAAACGAAAAGAAACCAAAAAGTAATAGTACAAATACTATACATATGTTACAAAAAGTTACCCTAGGTGACCTACCTATGAGTAATACTTCTTGAGGTAGAGCCCATTTCTAGGTTCTGCCAAAGCATTTCCTTCAAAGTCTACCAGACGATAAGTGCCCTTTTTTAGAATCTCTTTCACGATGAAAGGTCCGAACCACATGGGTTTGAATTTGCCTGCCCCCAGGGAGTCCTTCTCTTGGTCATAGACCAGGACAAGGGCACCTTCAGAGAAAATCCAAGGACGAACGCACCGATCATACTGACACTTGACCTTTTGTTTGTGAGCCTCGTTGGCCAAGGCTGCATCATGATGCTACTCATTGAGCTACTCAAGGTATAATAATCGCTCCTCAAGTGGAGAAGTGTCTAGCAGTAACTGTACTACCAACTTTAGGGACAAGATCTGACATTCTATAGGAAAGACTGCTTCCAACCCGTAAACGAGTTGAAAAGGTGAGAAACCAATTGCAGTCTTAATAGACGTTCAGTAAGCCCATAATGTTGAGTATAACATCAAATGCCAATTTGACTTGATCGAATTGATCGTTCGTTGTAGGATGGTCTTAAGAGATTTATTTACAGCTTCCACCTGACCATCTTCTTGGGGGTGGTAGGGTGACGAATGTTCTTTCCGCAATCCAAGATTTGATGTTAATTCAGTCATCATTTGGTTTTGAAAGTGACTTCCATGGTCGGTGAAAATCTCTCTTGGGACGTTGAACCTAGCGATTATCTGGTTGAACAAAAAGAGAGCTGAAGTCTCTCCTTCATCTTTAAACGTTGGCATAGCTTCGACCCACTTTGTGAAGTAGTCTACAACTACAATGATATAATGGTGCCCTCCTGCTGAAGGAGGGTTGCATGTAGTGTAATAAATCCCCCACTTGGTGAAGGGACCGACTGTGATGACAGGAAACATGGGAGCGGGATGTGCCCTTATCTTCTGAGAGAAGATCTGGCACGGGTGGCACTTCTTGATCGATTCGATACAATCTTTGATTAGTGTCATCCAGAAGTAATCGGCTTGTAAAATATTTTGGGTTGTTTCCAACCCAGACAAATGACCGCCAAATGCTCCAGTATGGAAATCGTTAAACACGATTTTCTCTTCTTCATGAGTGAGGCATCGACAAAGAATACAATCTACACCTCGATGATAGAGAGTGTCCTCAAGGATGAGATAGTTCTTGGCCTGATGACGTATACGGGGACGTTCATCACGAGAAGAAGAGGCGGGGCACTTCAAAGTCTGGAGATAGACAAGAATATCTCCATACCAGTGGTCTGAAGATGCTATTAGAAACATATCTCCTCGAATAGGTGATTCTTCGAGCATAACATCACCTGACTCGACTGGAAGTTCCGAGATAAGTTCTGTGAAGACCAGTGACTTTTTTTATTTCGTCGAAATGAAATCTAAGTCAAATTATTGGAGGACTACTATCCATCTATTGATATTTCCGTTGATTACCTGTCATGTCAACACGTATTGAAATGAATTCACAATGGCAATGATGGTGGTCTTGCGAGAAACATAACATAATGACGAAACCGTTGGACGGCATGGACTGCTGCCAACGTAAGTTTTTCAATATGAGAATAATTGAATTCCAGTCCAACTAGGCATCGGCTCAGGTAATAGATCACATATTCTAAAAGAAAATCATCTTCCTAAACTAAGACCATGCTGATGGTTGACTCTGTTGCAGCCAAGTATAATAAGAAATCTTTGTTATAGTTGGGTGGTCGAAGCAGAGGGGTGGTTGTGAGGGCATGTTTCAACGCTTCGAAGGAGCGTTGAGCGGCATTGTCCCAATGAAAAGGAACGTCTTTCTTCAGTAAGCGCATAAAGCCCTTTGTGATCTCGACATAGTTGGCGATGAAACGCCTAAAAAGTTTGCCTTGCCCTGTAGACTCTGAAGTTGAAGGATTGTGCGTGGGGGAGGAAACTAAACTATTGCCTCAACCTTGAGAGGATCAACCATAATCCCTATTGTTGACACTATGAAACCTAACAAACGGCCCGACGTTACGCAAAAATTGCATTTGTTGGGATTCAAGCGAATCTGAAAGTACGAACATCGCTCAAAGATAAGTCAGAGGTGTGTGGGATGATCATCTCTCTTACGAGAGCATGATGCTAAATCATATAAATAGGCTTCAACTATATGCTTGAGATCATGGAAAGCAAAAGACATGGCCCGCTGGAAGGTAGCTCCAGCATTTTTAAGACCAAAAGGTATCTTACGATAGGCAAATGTACCCCATGGACAAATGAATGCAGTTTTGTGTTGGTATTTGGGTTTGATTTGTATCTAATTATATCCCGAAAAACCATCCATGAAAGAAAAGGCCTCGCAACCTGCACATTCATCAACTATCTGGTCAATGAATGGTGTGGGAAAATTATCTTTTGGACAGGCTTTGTTCAAATCATGAAAGTCCGTACATATGTGAATCGTGCCCTGTTTCTTGTTGACCGGCATGGGATTTGACACCCATTGGGTCAAATGGACAGGATAGATAAAACCTTCTTTGAGCAGTTTCTCTACTTCCACCTTAATAGTTGTTGCTTTCCTTGGATTAACTGGACAAAGCCTCTGCCAAGCTGGCTTGGCATCCGGATAAGTTTTGATTTCATGTTCGACTATTTTTGGATCAATGCCTGGAATTTCCTCATAAGACCAAGCAAAAACATCGCAAAATTATTTAAATAAGTCAGTGTAGATTTGAATATCTTCGAGGGAACAGTCAACTCTGACGAAAACATTCTCCATGACGCTAGGGGTTATGGAGATATTAATCGGTATAGTTTCAGTGATAGTTTCCATATTACCCTTGGCATAAACCTCATGTGTAGCCAAGGGATTGATAGGATAAGACCTATCTCCATTCATAGTCAAGGTAAATTCCCCTGCTTTGATTCTACTTAACTCTGGGAGGAAGTATGATTTGTGATGGATATCGTTCCAGGGTTTGTCCGGACTAGTCATTGCTTCAATGATTGCTTCTTCTGAGGGAAAGACTATAGTTCCCATGATCATCCAAATAAAACTCCTGAACCATCTTAAATGATTTTCAGTTTAGAAAAAATGATCCATCTTAAGACCATCCTATAGCGAACGATCAATTTGATCAAGTCAATTTGGCATTTGATGTTATACTTGGCATTATGGGCTTACCGAACATCTATTAAGACTGTAACCAGTTTCTCACCTTTTCAACTCGTTTACAGGCTGGAAGCAGTCTTGCCTATAGAATGTCAGATCTCGTCCCTAAATTTGGTAGTACAGTTACTGCCAGACACTTCTCCACTTGAGGAGTGGTTATTATACCTTGAGCAGCTCAATGAGCAGCATCGTGATATGGACCTGGCCAACAAGGCTCACAAACAAAAGGTCAAGTGTCAGTATGATCGGTCTGTTCGTCCTTGGATTTTCTCTGAAGGCGACCTTGTCCTGGTCTATGACCAAGATAAGGACTCCCTGGGGGCAGGCAAATTCAAACCCATGTGGTTCGGACCTTTCATCGTGAAAGAGATTCTAAAAAAGGGCACTTATCGTCTGGTACAATTTGAGGGAAATTCTTTGGCAGAACCTAGAAATGGGCTCTACCTCAAGAAGTATTACTCATAGGTAGGTCACCTTGGGTAACTTTTTTTAACATATGTATAGTCTTTGTACTATTACTTTTTGATTTCTTTTGGTTTTATGGACGTGGCGTTTTTGATGTTATCTTTTGTCACTGTGGCAGATCTCAAGTGAATAATAGGTGTTCATTGGGTACACAGACGACGCTAGCCGACACACTTGGAGGCTTTCCTCCGCAACTTGGGTAATTGTTACACCTCAGGGACAGTTATTATCTTCAAGAGGTATATGTTTAGGCGACACCATAAACAATGTCGCCAAATACAACGTAGTTATTGAGTTGCTTCGTGACGCCCTGTCATTTGGTATCTCTCATCTCCGGGTCTATTTAGACGTTCAGCTGGTTGTGTCTTAGTTAAATAGAGTCTACCATGTTCATGATCCTACTTTACACCGACTATTCCTTAGGGTACGTCTCTTAGAATGAATCTTTGATTATATTACATATTTTCATGTTCCTAGGAGATTAAACCAAGTCACAGATACTCTAGCTAATCAAATCTTAGATTGGCATCTCGCATACATATAAAAAAGACATACACATAAACATGTAAATACATTTTTAAAGGCAAATATGATCCATAAGACATAAAAATCCATATATAATATCAAAATCATCAGAGTACATAGGTGGGCACAAGCGCCTAAAAAATACGACCAGTAATGAGTCATGGGGCTTATGCCCTCAAAAAATATATGCAAGTAGTGCCCTCGGCATGTGACAAGTCCAACCTAACTAAGGTCAGGGCCCTATTGTAACGATCAACAGAGTTTTCCAAATGTCGAAAAAGCCGGACCCATGTCCGTGGCACCCCCACTACGTGAGGCTGCATAGATGGTGGCAGATCCTCAATCTCTTCCATGGGGACTGTGCGAGTGAGCGAGGTAAAATTTCGCTCTACTCGTCTCCTCAGCCTCACCAACAGGAATCTCTCCTGCTGATGTTGGTCCCCCTGCGGCGGCGGGTACGGCCCCTGGCTGAGGACATCACATGTTCCTCACATAATCAGCTGGTCGCACTGGTCCCACATCTGCACATAATAGACACATATCTGTTAAATTATCTGGTATTAAAAAAATGATATATATAAAAAACAACATAAAAATTACATATGTTTAACAAAAAAAAATAAAAAAATGATGCAAACTTACCCATCTCTCCTCACTCCTCGCCGAGAGGTAGCGGTATCTCAGGGTCTCTCGAGAATTCAATCCTAGCATAAGGGTAATTCTCTATGACTGGGATCTGTCGCAAAAACCAAGAAAAAAAGTTGTCATTAAAGGACTCATTGGTCCTTCCTCCCCCCTGTCGTGGCAGCAACACTGCCCATCTGCATATCGCAGGAAGAGAGGCCCGATGCCCTCGTACCACCTCTCAAGGGCTGAAACTGGGCACTCTTTCAAAGAATAAAGAGAAAAGAATGGTTCCAAACCCAAAGCTCCTTTGAGTCCACAACCGACAGTCTTTCAGTTGTCTCTTCATACAGTCCAACAATGTGGTGCTCCAATAAAAAATCTGTGCATTTAGGCACTGAACTGCACAGTTCATCTGTGCATGGGAAGCCTGATGCAAAGCGGCAGACCCTGTAATCCGCCCGATGAGAAACACTATCGCCTGCAATGATAAGTCTGAAATATTACTTATCAGCACTTACGATCTCATCCTGTCTGTACCTTCCTCAAAATAGAGTCCAATTAACTCCGATATGTTATGATGCCTCGAGGGAAACGTACGAAAGTTGACTGGTTCCCCTCACCGAGAGAGGCCAGTCAAAAATTATATGTCCTCGATCGTTGGCACCAATGACTGCCCCTCCAACATAAATGCCTCTGCGTCGGGATGCCAATAATCAACCAAGGCATTCAATAGCCTAGGTTGTGCTTGCAAGAAATGACATAAGAAGAATTTTAGCAACCCACATTGCATTAAGGCAACAATAGCATTGGGTTCCTCCCCAACCAATGCACTAATATCCTCATGCTCTCTTTCCCTCCAGTGAACATACATCCTGCAAAAAACCAAGTTCAGGAGGGTTAACCCTTGCTTTTTAAAGTTTTTTCCATTAAATGAAGGGTCCATGTGGGCTATAATGATGACAGTCGCGTGTACATGTGTGCAATTTTTCCTCTACCCGAGTGTACAAGCGGGTTGTCATAAGAAAACCCGCATGGACTTAGGGCCGACTTTTTAAAGGTTGACGCCCCTCCAAAAAATAAAATTAAATGCATAAAGAATGATTTAGATTGCAAGAGGAGAGAGTTTATACTTATTTGGTCCAAGTGGATGGTTGTTTCTTCCACCGAGGCTCCCAGAATAAATTATTTTCACAAAGGGGCAGTTTTGGCTTTTAGTCAATTTTTGAATTAACAATGGTGATAATGAGCTGCCAACTTCTATTTATAAAGGTTTTTTGGCCCTTTTTTTTCAATTTTAAGATGGTTCAAGAGTTTTCGTTGGATGGTCACGGGAAGTATTTCTTTGGGTATTGCGAAGGATCCTCTCAAGGTTGAGGCAATAGTTCAGTTGCCTCCTCCATGCACAATCCTTCAACTTCAAAGTCTACAGGGCAAGGTGAACTTTTTGATGCGTTTCATCGCCAACTATGCCGAGATCATAAAGGACTTTATGCACTTATTGAAGAAAGACGTTCCTTTTCATTGGGGTGATGTCGCTCAATGCTCCTTCGAAGCGTTGAAACATGCCCTCACAACCGCCCCTCTGCTTCGGCCACCCAACTATAACAAAGATTTCTTATTATACATGGTTGCAGCAGAGTCAACCATCAACATGGTCTTAGTTTAGGAAGATGATTTTCTCTCAGAATATGTGATCTATTACCTGAGTCGAGGCCTCGTTGCACCAGAACTCAATTATTCTCATATTGAAAAACTTGCGTTGGCAACAATCCATGTTGTCCAAAGGTTCTGTCATTATGTTTTGTTTCGCAAGACCACCGTCATTTCCGTTGTGAAACCGTTTCAATATTTGTTGACATGATGGGTAATCGAGTGAAAAATCAGTAGATGGATAGTCGTCCTCCAAGAATTTGACTTAGATTTTGTTTCGGCGAAATCCAAAAAGTCACTGGTCTTCGTAGAACTTATCTCGGAACTTCTGGTCGAGTCAGGTGATGTTATTCCCGAAGAATCACTTATTCGAGGAGATATGTTTCTAATAGCATATTCAGACCCCTGGTATGGAGATATTCTTGTCTATATCCAAAATTTGAAGTGCCCCGCCTCTGCTTCTTGTGATGAATGTCGTCCTATACGTCATCAGGCCAAGAACTATCTCATCCTTGAGGACACTCTCTATCGTTGAGGTTTAGATTTCATTCTTCGTCGATGCCTCACTCATGAAGAGGCGGAAATCATGCTTAGTGATTGCCATACTGGAACATGTGGTGGTCATTTTTCTGGGTTGGCAATAGGCCAAAAGATTTTATGAGCCGATTACTTTTCACCGACACTAATCAAAGATTGTATCGAATCGGTCAAGAAGTTACACCCATGCCAAATCTTCTCTCGAAAGATGAGGACACATCTCACTCCCATGTTTCTTGTCATCACAGTTGGTTCCTTCACCAAGTGGGGGATTGATTACACTACATGCAACCCTCCTTCAGCAAGGGGGCACTGTTATATCATTGTAGCCGTAGACTACTTCATGAAGTGGGTCAAAGCTATGCCAACGTTTAAATATGATGGAGAGACTTCAACTCTCTTTTTGTTCAACCAGATAATCACAAGGTTTGGCGTCCCGAGAGAGATTGTCATTGACCATGGCAGTCACTTTCATAACCAAATGATGACTGAATTAACATCAAATCTTGGATTGCAGCAAGAACATTCATCACCCTACTACCCCCAAGCAAATGGTTAGGTGGAAGCTGTAAATAAATCTCTTAAGACCATCCTACAGTGAACGATCAATTCGGCCAAGTCAAATTGGCATTTGATGTTATACTCGACATTATGGGCTTACCGAACGTCTGTTAAGACTGCAACTGGTTTCTCACCTTTTCAACTCGTTTATGGGCTGGAAGCAGTCTTTCCTATAGAATGTCATATCTCGTCCCCAGTATGGTCACCAATTCTGTTGTGGGTGGGAAACCCTCCTACAGACTTAGCATTTAAGGGCTCTAATCATGCATGCATAAAATGACCATTTCAAAGGCCTCTGCTCTTTCCTATTCTCCCAACACAAAACCCCACATTCATGCAATACAAAGGTGTAAATGAGATTCAGTAACTCTACCTTAAGTACTTCATTTGAGGGCATGACTAAGTCTAACGAATCAGTATCAGCGAGGGAACCTTGAGCCCAAATAGGCTTCAGAATTGGATCTAACTCTTGTGCAGCAGTTGGATCAGTGTCGATTGAATCTTGTTGGACTAAAGAGTGTGCTGCCTCTACCACAGACAAGGGAATGGACATACCATGGTGCCCTGTCCCTTCCATCGTGGATGATAGGGAAGGAATAATCCACGGATCATTGAAGTAAGTCATGTGAAACGCCGAAACTTGGAAAATATCAACCTTATGGTGGTCTGATATGAACTTGAAATCACCTTGAGGAGGTGGGTAATCAAAAGTACCCATCAAAGGTGGGCACAAACCAACCCCTATGTTGGTGACGCCCGGTTGGGGATTATCAATCATCAGGACCGCAGATGCCCCCAATGAAGGGTCAAGTCTGGAGAAGGACAATTGATCAATGGTCATGATCCGGCCCTCATGTGGAAACAACAAGACTCGAAAAGTTGTAGCGACCATTGCTTGCATGGCATAGGTCCAACTCCTACCTAACAAGAGATTGTAGTCGAGGGATGTGTCAACTACTTCTACCTTGACGCACATAGTCTTCCCTCCTAACTGCACGGGGAAAGAGGGGATGATTCCATGTGGTCAGAATGAACAACCGTCGAAAGCGGTAAGAAGAGTAGGTGACAGAGACAAAACAGGTTGGCCAATAGCCTTCCAACATGCCAACGACATGACGCATGTCAATGCACCCTCATCAACCACCATGCGGAAAATGTTCCGAGTAAAATTTTTCGTGGGGTAAGCCACTACTATCTGAAACACTACGTAGTAAGGGAGACGAGGTTTTAAGTCGCTTGTATCTAGCATGATTTTACCCGGATTACAAGTCTCGACAGATCCTAAAGTGGCTAACAAAGCTTTCCTCTGGGAAGGGCAGCTTTGGAGGACCTCTAAAGCGGACATCGGACAAGGGGTTTGAGATAAATCCTCCACCACAGAATAGTTATGGGCGACCCTTGCATTTGGGTTGTGAGAAGATTTCTTGAACGCACCTTTTGGGATGCGTGTCATTGTTTCGCCCAAAGTATTCTCGATCTGGAGAGGAAGAGATGGGATTTCAGCTTCTTTACCTTTCTTAGAGGTGCTTGGCTTACTATAGTCATGTGATCTAGTCGATATAAAAGCATCACCTTTCATCATATACACATTCGCGGATGCAGGATTGTTCGAAGACGGAGAGGGTCCTTGACTGCCCCCTTCCACGCTTGTAAAGGCTTGGGTTAGGTTTTTCCCATGTTGGAATGGATTTGTTAACACAACAACACACTACTGTGACACAAAATTTTGGGCCTCTACAAACCGAGGACACTAGTGGGTCAGGCAGTCTTTCACGCACAGATTACATGGATACTTCACCTTCTGTTTCTCAGTGTTTCCCCCGCCAATATTATTAGTGGGTTTCTTATCCCCCTTACCCTTCTTACGTTGTTTTTTCTTTCCATCAAGTTGTTGGGTGGCCTTCGGATTTGTCGATTTCACACTGTGTACATCCGACGTTTGGGTAGGGGGAGAAGTCGAAACAGTAGTTTGGTTGGACGATGTGTGTTGTATAGACAATTGTTACAATTGTTTTGTCAGTTGTTCAGCGGGCTTGGTTTTTGCTGAACCTACAATACCATCGGCATGTGATCTATCTCTTTGTCTGGTTTTATCAAGTATGGATCATGGTGCATCTGGAAAAATATCGTATAGTAAACCAAATTGAGAATAAATGAGTTCAAGCTATTGAGCTCTCATGATGGAATATTCTTCGGAAAACACTCCCGACGTTGCGACGTATTTAGATAGTTGGGGGACCAAATACTTAAGGAACAACTCAGGCAGGAATGCTGGTAGGACTGGTACCTTAATCAAACTCTTCTGGCATCTCCATTCTCGGATGTGATCAGAGATATGGTCTTCTTTTGTCTGTTCGAAATTGGCCAGCAATTATGTGCCGGCATCGTATCTCACAGGTAATTGGAAATGGTTTAGGAATGCCATTGCCAATTCGCCGAAGGAAGAATATCTCAAGCGGTCAAGCTCTATGTACCATTTTGTAGCACTCCCAATGAGAGTGTGTTGAAACAATCGCAATTGTACGGAGTCGTCTTTTAATGAATTAGAGGAGCACCAAATATGGAAGGTGGTCACATGATCCCCTGGATCTTCGTTAGGCTTGGCGTCAAACTTTGGTATGTCTAAAGGCAACTTCGTCGGCATAGGGGGCCAATGTGGATCGTGACAGATGGGGTCATTCAACAACCTTGTCAAATCTAGCAAATGCAAGGTTGCCAAGAAAGGTAGTTTTGGTTGTTGTTGATGATAACCATGGAAAAAGGGGCCTGTAGTTTGACTGGCACCAGGTTACCAGGAAAAGTTGGGTTGATGGTCAGGGTTCTGGTAAAATGCATGGCCATCACTAGTGTATTGATTTTGCATTTGAGGAGACATCATCGGTTGATTCCCAAAATAGGACGTAGATGGTTGGTCGTGCATTACATTCAAAGGACTTTGGGAAGAGTGGCCCCATGTCGATCCCATGGGCATAGGTATTGCACCTTGCCTAAGGTTCCATTGGTTGTGAAAATAATTGCCCTCGATTGGCATTCCTGACGAGGGAACTGATCCTTGCCAAGAATTCCAAGGTCCTGATGTGGAAGAAGTTCTTGGGTTTTCCCCCTGTGCAAGAATAGTACCCTGCATAGGATTAGGTTGGCCATAACCGGGGTTGCCCCCAGTCGGGAAAGCGACTGACGAGAAAGCGTTGTTACCAAACGCATCGAACAAATAAACTAGTGTCGATCCTACCGACATATTATGAGAAGGTGGTCCGTGGCTCCCTACTCCAAGTGGAATATGGCGTGTGTTTGGCCCGACGAATTGTTGGTGGGTACCACCAAGTGAAGGGGCCGAAGGAGGTATATGACCTCCTCTGTAAGGAAAAGAATTAAAGGGAGTTGAAGTGCCCCCTATGGGTCCTTGCAGAGGAGCGTTAGAGCTCCCTACCCCAGACCTAAAGTCTACAAAGTGGAGTAGGATAGTACAGGGCTTGTACTTGAGCTAGGCATCATGTATGAGAATAGAGGGCTTGTCGCACTCTGTGTGAAAGGATCAGTGGTCCTCACCAAAGACGGAATTGGACCACTGTTCGAGGTAAAGGCAGTCGAGACCATGGTGGATCGGACTGGCGACGATGGGTTAGGAGGTGGAACACCCCCTGTGGTGACAGCCGTAGTGGGAATAAAAGAATTCCCAGAAGAAGTAGAATAATTTGCTTCTATTACTGCCCACTTTAAAGGTGTCGAAATGTCCTTTAACAAAGGATGTTGTTCAGGTGTGGCTTTTTGTGACCTAGTTGCTTCAAAATACCCTTGTTGGTCTAGCTTTTGCCTTAGCGGTGGCAGGGGTGGCTCCAGTGTAACTGGTGGCAGGCCAAGAAGCCTTCGTGACCGACAGAGCTCGTGATCCTCCACTGTGTCATAATATCAAAGAAACACTAGGGCTTTCTATTCGTTCAAAAACAACACACACTAGAAAAAAGGTCCCTTACAAGATAAAACAAGCAAACACTAAACTAGTTGGAATAACAGTTACAACAACCAACACTAGAGAAACTTACCCGTCCAAGTGCAACTTGAACATGGGAGAACCCTCTGGGTATACTCTGCAAAGCGTGGCCCGATGTCTATCCTAGGTACCATGGTATACCCCCGCAGTCACCTATGTATGTCTCTAAAAAAGATAGGCAACTAGGTTGCCAGCGCGCGAACAGTCACCAGGCGGGTACAGTCGACAGTTGGGTAGACCACAATGAGCAGGGTATCAAGCCCATAACCTGTCAAGGGTATCGAAAGCAAGTGGTCTGGAAGACAACTGAGGACCTCGAATGGATTCAAGACCCACGAAGCTCCGTGGAAAATGCAATCGATGGAATCCCAAGACAAGCCCTCTATATGTGTTCTCCACTACGATTGGTTCGGCTTTGGAGGGGTTATCTCCGCTACCTTTCTGCACGTGACCTTGTTTTTAGCCCCTGTCTTAGAGGGGGGTCCCAGATAACTTTCACGATACTGGACTTTTAACACTCCCTAGCTCAGACTCCAATGTTTGATTTAATGGCCTTGAAGAGTTTCCTCTCCAACCTAATTCAAGGCCCTAACCCTAAACTAGTTGGTTGACCC
>ML805841.1:132040-144339 GCA_009831015.1 Picea engelmannii | reverse complement strand
ATACTGGACTTTTAACACTCCCTAGCTCAGACTCCAATGTTTGATTTAATGGCCTTGAAGAGTTTCCTCTCCAACCTAATTCAAGGCCCTAACCCTAAACTAGTTGGTTGACCCTACAAACATAAAAAGTCTAATTAATTTTATATTTAGCATTTATTTTTATGGCTTGTCTTAAGTCAAAGGTTATGAAATTGAAACTAGTGATGTTTTGAGAGACGAAAAGAAAGATAAACAAAAAGCTGGAAACAAAACACTTCTTGACAACTTCAGATTTTCTCTTTTAAATTCTTTAACCAACTTTTCAAAATAAAATTTTCTAAGATCTTTGAACAACAAACTCAAAATAGGATTTCACTCGACTACGAACTACTTATAGTCTAAGTAAACCGTCAAGAACTTATGAAAGCAAAGACTTTTCCTGGTTACTAATGCAAACCAACAACTATTTAACCAAATAAAGAAATAAAAGTTTTTTTTTTATTTGAATGCTCACAAAGAAAAAAGGGAAAATATCAACAAGTAAAGACCACAAAAACTCTTGGCCTAAGCACAGATCGCAAAGAGTCAAATTAAAAATAGCACGCAAGCAGATTAAAATGGACTCTCACACTTGTCTAAAAACCCTATAAAAGGAAAATTTTGAAGAAAACTTCTTAATGAAAAAGGAAGCTATTGTTGTGATCAAACCTAAGTTACTGACCGCTATGACAGAGACCCAAAAACCTGAGAGGTATAACTCTTGACAAAGGAAAGGATGATTGCCTCTCCTTAAACAAAAAATTTATCCTCGGGCACGCTGCTGATAGTTCAACAGCCAACATGTGCACGCAAGTTGTGTAACGTCTAGGCGCATGTACATGTGTGCAGCCCTTATGCAGGCTGCATGTACTTCTGAAACTCTCAAAAATGAAAGACAAACAATCAGGCACTGGCAGGGACTACTGGTATTGAGGACCAGAAACTCTTGAAGACTCAGAAACTCACTTTGACAGAAAAAATAAAATAATTCAAAGAAAATGTCATACAACAAACCAATCTGAGGTGGAACCTAAGCTATAAACTGCAAACAACAAATACTAGAATGAGTTCCAGAAAACCCCTGAGAAGGATTACTTCTGATAGGGGTGAGGATGACTACCTCTCTAAAATAAATTTGTTGAATTCATACACGCGACTGACACTTCCTCAACTAACGTGTACATGTGGGTTGTGTGAAGGTAGGGCGCGGGTACACGCATGCATACCTTATACAGGCCACGTGTACCTATGTGGGTCCTGTAAAAAAAATGCAGTCAAGCAAACAGACAGAGACAACTGGTATGGAAGACCAAAATCTCTGTTAGCTCAGACTTTTGTAGAAACTTTAAAAACAAGGAATGAAACCAGTTTTTAAAAATACCCAAGAAAAAATATTCTTAAAAACCCTAGATAACCCCCAGTATGGTCGCCAATTCTGTTGTGGGTGGGAATCCCTCCTACGGACTTAGTATTCAAGGGCTCTAATCATGCATGTAGAAAATGACCATTTCAAAGGCCTCTACTCTTTCCTATTCTCCCAACACAAAACCCCACATTCATGGAATACAAAGGTGTAAATGAGATTTGGTAACTCTACCTTAAGTCCTTCATTGGATGTCGATCCCTTTTCTTTCACTCGCTCTATGATTGCAAGCCTCCTCCCAAATCTGACCTGCATTCACATATGAACAAACAAAAAGCTGTGAACATGCATTTCATATACTAATTCTTGGGTTAGTTGTGACAATATCATAAAATAAACATTCAACTTGAACACGTGATATGGTGGGACAGGAAAAGTATTACTTTTTGTATTAATCTTCACAAAAGTAAACTTACAATATGTGGTCGACACTGCTCCTCAAAACTGGTCCTGGGCTCCTCTTCAACTGTCCTCCAACTTCTTTGCTCTATACTTCTCTTTGCACAAGGATGGCTAAAGTTTGGGACAAGGGAAATGCTCAATTGGGTATAGTCTATTTACTATGATTTTCCTCTTTTCAAATGGGACCCCTACCCTTTTCTTTTATAGGCTAGAAGGAGCTAGGTATTTGGTCAAATGACCATCCATGCATGGCCGAAATGTTTAGTTAACTTGCCCAAAGCTATGTGTTCCGTCAGCAACTTTCCTTTTTCTATGCTTTTGTAGGTACACGTGGGATGTATTGGAGCAGCTAGTGTGTACACGTGTGCAATAATGGAGCAGGGTGTGTGGGCCTTTATAAAGGGGGTTTTTAAGAAGAGTTGTTCAGTACTGGCTTGGAAAAGAAGGCATATGAGATGGCCTAATGTCAGGTAAGTATCTTTGGTGCAAATTAGAGTTATAACAATCAATTACTAATTCTCTAGGAACTCCAAACCTAACAAAGATATCTGCAAACAAAAATGCTAAGACAACTTCTTCTGAGGCCTTCATGAGTGTTTTTGCCTCAACCCACTTGGTCATGTAATCTGTGCAGACCAATATATAGAATTTATTATTAGAAGGTGGGTTAATGGGCCCTACAAAATCTATGGCCCATCTCTCAAAAGGCTCTAACACTACTTGAGGTTGGAGAGGCATCTCATCCCTATGATTTGGCCGACCCATGTGTTGGCAACTGTCACAAGCTTGGACATACTTCCTTGCATCTTGAAATATTGTGGGCCAGAAATAGCCCATCCTCAAAAATTTATGCCCAGTCCTTTTATCAGCAAAATGACCCCCAAATGGGCCATCATGGAAAGCTTTAAGCAGATCATAAACTTCATCATCCCTCACACATCTCCTGATTTCTTGATCCGGGCCTGTGTAGAAAAGGTATCCCCCTATCCAACTATACCGAGCACTCTTCTGAATTATCTTCCTTCTTTCTTGGGGAGATAGATGTGGAGGTACCTTCCTTGCAACCAAATAATTAGCAATGTCTGCATACCAAGGTGACTGAGAAGATACTACAAAAAAATGTTCATCTAGAAAGGAATCATCTACAGGTGAATTATCATCATTTATATTCAATATTGAGAGAAAATCAGCAACCACATTTTCTTTTCCTGGTCTATCTACTATAGTGATGTCAAATTCTTGTAGTAATAGCAACCATCTTGTTAATCGAGCGTTAGTAATAGGTTTATTCATCAAATATTTAATTGTTGAATGATCAGTATGAATAAAAGTAGAATAACTAGTGAGATAATGCCGGAATTTATTGATCGCATAAACTACTGCCAAGAATTCTCTTTCTACAACTGTATAATTTAACTCAGCAGGAGCCAAGTTCTTGTTGATATAGTAGATAGAATAGGGATATTTGTCCTCCTATTTCCCAAGCACTGCACCAATTGCAATATCAAAGGCATATGAAGAAATATGAAATGGTAGAGCCCAATTGGGCCCTCTCAAAATGGGAGTTGTGGACAATTTTTGTTTCAAATCTGCAAAAGACAATTCGCACTTGTCAGTCCAACTAAAGTCAACATCTTTTGTTAATAGAAAAAATAAAGGAGAGGCAAGTTTGGAATTTTTTTTAATGAATCTCATGTAATATCCAGCATGCCCTAAAAATATTCTTACCTCCTTCTGAGTTGATGGAGTTGGATTGTCCAAAATTACCTGCGTTTTAGCTGGGTCTACCTGAATTCCTGCATAAGAAATGAAGTGTCCCAGCACCACACCTTCACTCATCATCATATGACACTTTTTTGTACTAAGAGAAAGATGAGACTGTATGCATATTTTGAGTACTCTTTCTAGATTAGCTAAAGCTTCATCGAAATCAGTACCATAAGGTGTAAATTCATCCATGAATATTTCCATACAGTCATTCACCATATCAGAGAAAATACCAATTACAGCGCTCTGGAAAGTGGTTGGTGCATTACACAAGCCAAATGGGAGAACCTTGTAGGAAAATGTACCCCAAGGGATGGTAAATGTGGTCTTATATTGGTCCTATGGAGCAATGGTTATCTGGTTATAGTCACCAAATCCATCTAGGAAAGAGAAAAAAAAATTCCCAGATAGGTTGTCTAGAACCTGATCAATGAATGGCAGAGGGAAGTGATCCTTTTGTGTGGCCTTATTCAGGGCTCTATAGTCCACACACACTCTCCATTTACCATTATTTTTAGGCATAATAACCAACGGTGAAACCCACTAGCTGTCTGATATAGGGGAGATGAATCTGGCATTTAGAAGTTTCTGAAGTTCTTCCTTAACGATCTCTTTAATATTAGGGTTCATTCTCCTTTGGGGTTGGAAAATGGGTCGGCAATCTTCCTTAATGTATATATGGTGGGTGCATAGTTCAGAGGAAATTCATTTCATATCAATGTAATCCCGGGCAAATGCCTCTTTATGTTCAATCAATAACTTCATCAAATGTTTAGTTTCAGCAGAAGATAAATCAAGATTTATGTTTAGGCTTTTTCCAAGCTCGATTTCTACAGTGATGCTCTTAGAACTGACTTTAGGAAATAATTCAGTTGTTTCAGTGTCTATTGTTACAACTGAATTAACTTGATTTACAACAGTTTCAAAGAACATCTCTGCGTTGGCTCCTTCCTGGGCAGTAGGGTCAAAGATTCTACTCAATCGATGATACATGTTTGGTGTAACAAAAGAGGGGTCACTGATAAATCTATTGATTATCTCATCCTCTGTCTCATCTTTGAAACTCAAGGATTCTCCTATGGTTAGCACAGGCAGAGCGCTTTCATCCTCAATGTCCATCCATAAAGAATTTTCGAGTTCCACACTGGGTGTAGCATGAGGATAAAGGGTAAGTTTCTTGGTATCATAACCATCAGAGATGGTCATTGAACCAGATCTACAACCAATGAAGGCATCAACTGTAGCTAACCATAGTCTTCCTAGAATTAGAGGGTGGCCCCCCAAATGGGTTTTAGGTTGCAATACGACAAAATCAATAGGATACTCCCATGAATCAACCGAAATAGCTAGATCATCGATTACTCCTTCTGGTTTGATAGTAGAATGATCAGCTAATTCTAAAATAGTAGGAGTAGGTCGGACTTGCGCTTTGAGTTGCAGCAATTGTATCGCTTCAATTGGCATAATATTAATTGTTGCCCCTAAATCAACTAACACATTGGGAATAAATGTATGTCTGATTTTGACAGTGACTGTAGGGTTTCTTGTGTCACCATATTTAATAGGTGGGGTTTTGCCTAACATAAGTTCAGACAATTCTCCCACTACATGTACTGTGAGGGGGTCCCTAGGTTTCCTTCCAGGATTTTTGATACATAGGTCTCTCACAGTCTTCGTATAAATAGGGACATCTCTAATCGCTTGCAATAGTGAAATTTTAATATACCGATTTTTCAATTCTCCTAAGAGATTGAAGGATGGTAATTCCACAGTTTTGGTAATTTCTAATCTTTCAGAGAATGAAAGGTATGCTAATTCTATGATAGGTTCGTCAGTTTCCTCTGTATCAGCAGATGGTTTTTCCCCCGATTCCTTGTTTGATTCTGAAGATGGAGCATCTTCATTTATTGGCTCGACTATTCTCCTTGATCTCAATTTTATCTCATTACAGGGCATAGGGGTAATAGACAGAGCTGGCCCATTGTGTGTATCAATATTCTGAACGGCCTTATTATTTGGATTTGGGTTAGGTTTCACAGGCATCTGAGGTCGTAAGGGAGGATTTTTCTATGGGGAATTGGGAGGTAACTGTAGTTGTTGTTGCTGGTACTAGGGTTGGAATTGTTGTTGATAGGGGTTCTGTTGGTGATGATTTTGATAAGTAAGATGTTGTTGAGGGTTTCTCCAATATGGGTTCCATTGCCTAAGATGATTATGTTGTTGGGGCATAGGTACCCATGCATTGGGATCCTGATAAGGAGGGCTTAATGTCCCTATGAAGGCCTTTCACCAAGCTATTAAACTTAGTGTTAAATTCTACCACCATTTCATTTTCACTCTTTTGACTGGTGGTAAGAGCAACAAGCTGAAATCTATGTTCCTTTTGATCACTCCATCTCTTCCTAAACTCATTCAATATTTCCTCAAGGGTGCTAAACTTAGCTGTGGAAAAATTAGTAAACCATTCAGCAACATCTCCTTCAAGAGAATATACAAACAAAGTCATCTTTGCGTCTTCTTCATCATGACCCCTACAATATCTTTCCACACACATCTGAAAGTTGAGGATGTGAGACTTGGCACTTATAACATTGTTCCCCTGAAAGGTAGCAACTTGTCAATGGAATTCTCAGAAACTGCATGAGGAGAACCTTGGATTGCTGCAAAGTTCAAAGGTCTCAAAAAGATACTCATGGTTAAGTTAGTATTATTAGTGGGATTATTAACAGTTTGTTGATTATTGTTTTGGAACAAGTATTGGATATCAGTGAGTGTTTCTTCCCCAGACTTTCAAGTAGCCTTCTAGGAGAAAGGCGATTTAACCTCCTCCTATAAACCTTTTCAGGTTCAGGAAAAGAATAAATCACTCCTTGTGAAGTGATCCTAATAATATACTTGACAGATTTTTTCCATGGAGTCGCCACTTGGAAAGGAAACACACAAAATCAACCAATAAAAGTTCAATGAATTTTTAGGGTCTGATTTGGAGGGGGGGGCATTCATATGACCATATTGAAGCTGATCGTTCACATTGTTCCAATAATTAAGTGTTGCAGGAGAGAATTGAGGGTTTATACCTTGACCTCATTGCTTCCATTGTCTCCTCTGTGTTATTAGATAGGCAACCTTCGCTTCCTCATTAATTGCCTTCATTGATGCTTTTACACCTAGTAGGGAGGGACATTTGTCAGTGGCATGATCTAATTCACAAATAAGACATACCTGGACACTGTTCAGTGGGCACTCCCTTGGTGGATGTTTGTCTCTACATTTCAGATAGAAAATGGACAATGCCCGATCTGATTATGCTTGTTTTTGTTTGAGCTGCAGAGTATAAATTTGTGAAGCAAAAGAGGTACTCATTTATGTTTTGAAATCTTCTAACAGATTACCTATTTCCGCTCTTGTTGCCCCTCCATTGGTTGATTTCCGTACCCTTGAAAAAGTGGCATCCCTGGTAGTTGTCTTATTCCTTATAGATCCTCGAGAGCATCTCTTACAAAGATTTACAATGTCTTCATAGGATTCCTTAGATATAATTCCCTTGCCAAGCATATTCAGCATATCTAAATAATCATCTCTAACTCCTTTTAGCAAAATAGTTTTGAGAATGTCCTTACTCACATCTGGATGTCCAGACCTTTGTAGAATATAATAGAGTCTCTCCAAAAAATCTTCAAGGGTCTCGTCCTCCTTATGAGACATCCTAAACAGTTCCTCTCTTCGTTCCCTCGTTCAACAATAGTCTTGATATTTTTTCAGGAAAAGATGCCTCATTTGTCCCCATGTTGAAATATCTCTCCTCCAAGGCTCATGAACCATATTAATGCGTTAGCCTTCAATGTAGTTGGAAACAATTTAAGCTTTTGCACAATGGTAGTGTATTCATAGCTTCTACACAGAATATCAAATTCAAATATAAACTCATATGGATCCTCAGTAGATAATCCATGGAAATTTGGCAGGGTTGAGAGAGGTATGCTCTTCATAGGAGCCATCCCCTGTGTGGGAATATTAGTAATAGGAAAGACCAGGGTAGAGATAGTATTTTCATCATTTACCTGACCTTCATTGTTCACTAGATCCTCAAGGTGGAGCTCTTCTTCATTATCTTCTTGATTTTCCATATGTGTTCTTTCTCTCCACTCAATACGGAAAGAGTCCCACTCCTCTTTAGTGACTATCTGTCCATTGATCTGATAAACAACTTCTTCTAGATTTTCCCTGTTCTGAGCTACACTTTCTTGATCTTCAATATTCTCTAGTGTCGCGTGTTGATTTGTTGTTGACAAATCTTCAGCTTCAGCCCCTAATGAAAATGATGTTTCAAAATGGGGTAGTTTCGATGTCTAAGGAATATGTCTTCTTGGAGGATTTGAAGGGTGAAAGATAGATCCTGAAGAAGAATCGACTCTGGTTATAATCTCATCAACAAAGGTTGGCCTTCCTAGTGTAGGATTCCTTCCACCACATCCTCTGGTACCTATAGGGTTAGTATTTTGGGGGATACGTCCTCTTGTTCCTCAATTCATGCAGACTATTCATTCCTAAGAAAAATAAAACTAATGTGCTTACAAGAATCTATAATTATCTTCCCTGGAAATGACGCCAAAATGTTGAGCACTTTAATTGTCTAAATAAATAGATAATTAAGGTGTTCAATATAAATTTTCAAACCCAGGGAAGTTTTATTATTGTAAGATAATTGTGCACAATCTATGGTAGATTATGAAAGCAACACTAATCAAATTGCAGTAAGGTAAACTAAAAGAAACAAAATTGAAAAGTTGAACACTAACACAAGTTGATAACACAGCTGGATTTCTAATCTACTGTTGCAGAATTAAAATCACACTTGCATAATTGAAATCTAATTTGATGAGTGTATAAGAATCCTGGTTTATCTAATCTATTCTAATTTTCTATTTTACTCTTGCAGAAGGAAATTATGTGCTAATTGTCGAAAGGAAGTCTACTTAATTGTAGAAAGGGAAATTCACACTTCTATTTACTTTTGCTTCAAAACAGAGCTTTAATCTAGTGCAGAAAAGGAATTAACTCTCAAAGCAATTCTCCAGCAGTATTCAACAATTGATTCTAACTCTCATGAGACACATTGATGCACATTTAACAGAAAGGGACTGAACTGTAACAAAAAATGTATTCTAGAAATGCATAAGAAGATAAATCACACAACTGTAAATAGTCAAATCAATTATTCTAAAATTCAAAATAGAGGGGAGTCTGTGAGGAAGGTGGGCCATTTCCTTCTCACTGAATCCACTCGAAAAGACTACAGTAATTTAAAGAAACTCAATTCACTTCTTTATTAACTTGTAAAAATGTTCAGATACAATATGCTTCACCTCACTCTCTGTTCCATAGCTAATATTCGGTGTCAATGATTACAAAATATCTGTTATTTAAAGACATAGTCATTCAGTTAAAATATACTCAAAATAGCCTTGAGAATCCGAGATTCTCAAGCTTTTCGTTTGATACAAAAGATCTATTATCTTAACAAAATCTGGAAAAAGAATCTTGATCACTAGCATGAGACAAAACGTGTAATAGCCTTGAGGATCGATCTGGAGGATTCGGATTTGAATGATATTCCAGCTTCAAGGATCGGTGGGCATCTGTTGCAGCAGGTGTAACAGCTTCCAGGAAAGGTGCATAGTTGTTGTAATCGTGTAACAACATGCAGAACTAGCGCACAATTGTAGCAGTTGGTGTAACAACATCGATCTTTCTTCAAGACTTGGTTGTTCTACATATTTTGATCATTAGTTGAACATTCATGGGTAAAATATGAGAAACGCTACCAATCAAACATGTTAAGTAAATAAGAATATAAAATCAAGATCAATGATTCATACCTTGGGAAAAAGGGTCTTAGAAAACATTATAGTAGGCATTTAGCATAGAAATGATAAGGTTGAATGAGCAAAAGATATAGTGAAAAAGGGAAATTTATGGGTCCTAACACTTGGGTGACGAGGGGGCTTCCTATGATGTCAGTTTTGGAGAGTTTTGCATCATCGACCGGTACAAGGAACTCCTCCAGCCACTCCTTCATGATCTGCTCCATGTCTTCGTCTGTCAACTTGTAATATGACCATAAATCTTCCTTTCTCTGACCTTTGTGCACAGTGATATAGATAAAATTTTGATCTGCGTGGAACTTGGCTATTGGTTTGTACTGGTGTAAGGTGTGTGGTGTCATGCGTTGAAATTCTTTAATGGAAATCTTCGATTGCTGATAATACGCATGGAACACAACGTTTAATTGCCATTGCTTCAACATTTTGTTGGTGTACCACAAGGTAGAAAACCTAGCAGTCAATGACTTTGATGGTTCGATCTCCGGGAAGGTGGCTCCTTCAGGCATTTTCCAAGTGACAGATGTAATCAACACGAGCATCCAACTAAATTGGAACTTGTATCCTTGATCCTAAGCTTTGCGACAGTCTTTCTTGAGCTCATTGACGAGGTAACTCGCCCAATTCATCTGCATTCCCTCCACACATTTTCCTGCGAGGTCCACCATGAACCCGGTGACCTATGTGGGGTGGTCCTTTCTTACGATCTTGCCAGCTATGAGTTGGAAAGTGAGGCACACTACGCCATCCTAGATAGAGGATACCTTGTAGCCTCGCTTTCCCTTTTCGACTTCATCGTAAGTCTCCTTGATGCACTGTGCCAGGGGGTGGTCTGAAGCCTTCCCTAGGTAAAAATGTTGAGGGTCAACTCCATGCATGCTTAACCCTGTAATCAAGTGGATCAACGCCAGATCCATAGTAATACATCGGTCGAGCCATAGGTATCCACCATGGTAGCATTGTTATCACTGAAATTCTGTCCGCACATGGTGAAAAGAACTCTGCATCGTCAAACAGTAATGAAGTCATTTATGGCACTGAATTAATTTCATAGCATTCCAAAAAGGTCAAAAACTATACAAAGTAACCAAAAATTGAAGGGCGCTTTACAGAAGTTTGGTGCACGTGCACATGCGCGGAACATGAACGTACCATGCCCGCATACGCGCATGATGCGCGGTTGTTAGCGCAGAAACCCGTGCACCTGATAAAGGACGCATTTATTGAATTGGTCAACCTCCCAACCACTTATGGATCAACTCCCAAGCCGATTTGACTCTCAAATCTAAGCAGAATCCGCATGGTAGGCTGGCCAAAGACCTAATGAAGCCCTAAAGAGCCCCTTTTCACACTTTAAAGGAGTTACATAATCACCCAATGCAATGCTATAAAAAGCCATGAAGAAACATCATTTTCTCAAGGAATTTCATGTAATGTTATGTTGTCTAGATTGTTTTAAGGACTCACTCCTTGAAAATAACACATTGGCACCATTTCATTGAGTTATCCACCTCTCCAATGAGTGGATGTGCTAGGAGTTCTTTCACCATCATTTTCATTTTCTTATTGTAAGGAGAGCAAGTTTGTGAGGGCACAGGAGCCTTCCATTGGAGGAAGAAGGGACTCACAGTCCCCTTTCTTCATTGTTCTTTGCTTTCATCAATTGATCAGCCTAAAAACATTGGTGATATTGGTCTTTTTGTGTTTGTTATTTCTTTACCCATGTGCTCATGATTTTAGTTTGTATTAGTTTAATTCTTGTTATAGTCTTGTTGTTTTTTTTTCCTAACTCTTTCCTCTATAGCTGTCATGCTCAGCAAGACCCAACTAGGCATGTAAGCACCCTTGATTTGCTCACCAAGTCGACGAAAAGGGTGCAAACAGATTGGCGACCATACTGGGGAGAAGGTATCAATTCCTCCCTCATTTGGGTTTATTTTGCTTTCCTTTTACTTTGTTTAACTTGCAGGTGCACAAACTGGCCTCTGCCGACCTGCTAACCAGTCAATTCACAGGAGAATTGAGAGAAATCCATCCGAATTTTCTTTCTCGGTCATTTGTCACAGGTGCGCAGGTATTCCACCCCACAGTCGCATATCGTGCGCGCATGCACTTTCGTAATGACTTTTCTCTATGTGCATGTGCTTTCTGTCTCAACTCTTCTCGCGCGCCTGCGCTCTGTGCGCCTCTGTCTGCACTAGGGGCCGCGCATTTGATTAAAAAATTTCATTGTAAGTGCTTTGGATGTGGGAAAGGCTATCTGCCTTCTTAAATATGTTGTCAAAAATGTTGTAGAGCCACATTACACTTAGTCCCCTCATAATATAAAGGGGTTAGTCAACCAAACATAGGCACTTAGGAGGATAAAAATCAATTTCCCTTCTTTGCTTTTTGCCACATGAATGGCTAGTTTTGATTTACAAACATAAGTGGACAACCATATTTAATTACATCTAACTCACATTTGGGACTAGAAGTTGAAGTAACAATCCTTGAGTATGCTCTTCTCTCGCGCCTCCAAGCGATCTTGAGAATCAGAAAAAGATTGCGAAAAACAATCTCATCTCCCTTAACAAAATTTCAAAACCTTTAGGAGAGGACAAAGGCCCTTTTGGGACCCCTCTTAGTTTCATTTTTCAAACATATCTTAAATTTGTAATGGGATAAAAGACGAGCTGGAGGATGGATAAGAACAAATTTTGGCTTGGAGGTAGACTTTTTAATACGACCTCACCAAGGTTGGGCGCCCCAACGCAACGCAAGGCGCGTCCGCAAGATGGGCGCCCAAACGCAACACAAGGCACATC
>ML805841.1:105973-126730 GCA_009831015.1 Picea engelmannii | reverse complement strand
ATCCTCCAGCTCGTCTTTTAGCCTAGTGCTCCCTTGTGTGGACGTTTTCGTTGCGGATGAGTTTTGCGTTTGGGCGACCATCTTGCGGACGTGCCTTGCGTTGCGTTGGGGTGCCCAACTTGCGGACGTGCCTTCCGTTGCGGACGTGCCTTGGGGCGCCCAACTTGCGGACGTGCCTTGCGTTGTGTTGGGGCGCCCAACTTGCGGATGTGCCTTGTGTTGCATTTGGGCGCCCATCTTGCGGACACGCCTTGCGTTGCGTTGGGGCGCCCAACCTTGGTGAGGCCGTATTAAAAAGTCTACCTCCAAGCCAAATTTTGTTCTTATCCATCCTCCCACGGACACCCCGAATTCCCCCTCCACATGTCACAAATATAGGATAGTGTTTAGAATTTCTCTTTCTTAGATCAAAACACTAGGAGAGTTTAAAGGTTTGTAATGGGCCCATACATGCCCACATGTTCAATCTAGGATAGTTTCATGCTTTTTCTATATTACCTCACATATAGGGAGTTAAAGGATAGTAATAGACCCACATGTCCACATGCTATCTTCCTAGGGCTTTTGAATTCCACAAGGTTGTACCAATGACATCTAGCTAATTAGGTAATCAAACTCTTGTAAGGACCAAGCGAAGTCCACATGCAGCAAGGTGACATCTAATTAACTAAAATTTGGCACACTTTCACTCACACACAAAAGTCACTTCTCACTCACAATAGCTTCTTCTCGAAACGTGGAGGTCTAAGTACGTTTCCTCCAAAGGGATTCTGAAAAAACCCCATCTTTTCTTGACAAGACTATCCACTCCCACCTTTAATCAAATGAGGTTGGTTTTCACCCCCAGCCTCACAAAACAACTTCATCTAAAAAAAATTCTAAAAAATCACTAAGTTTTCCTCCACAGGAGGTGCCAAAAGAAATTTTTAGTCTAGGTAGGATTTCGGGGATAGGCATCCAAATAACTCCCCGTTATTTGGTTCTCACATTTTCAAAACATAGAGGTTGACAAATAGGGAACTTCAAATCCTCCAAGTCAAGTGTTCCAATCACCATAAGGCAGGGAGATACCCGTGAAGGGTTGAAGGCCGAGGTCTAGTTGTTCTGTGCATCCCCCCTTGAGGCACCCACCTCTTGGACGGGATCCAGCCTGTGACCCATTTCTTAGGCCAAAAATCTAAATGTCGCACTTTGACCGAGGTACCTAGTGACCAACTTTAGGACGTCTACCCAGGTGGAAATTATGGGCTGCAATTGCATATTGATTGGATTTTGTGTGTCTATTGAAAAATATTGTCAGCTCTTTCGGGATATGCCCCCTCTACCCCTCATTATAACCAATTGTATCATCCTTCACTAGTTTCTTATCCAGTGACTTCAGACCCCACTGTTGAGTACTATTGGAAGGTCCAGTGCTATTTGAGAGGAAGGACGTTACATATTCTAGGACACGAGTAGTTGCTTTCTTTTGATTCCCCCATGCGGAAAACACCCTCTTACCCACATATATATGCTTCTTTCACATTTTATGTATGATGCACATCTGATTATAGTTTGATTTGGATATATATATTGTGTAAATAGTTACAGCAAAGACTCTTATTTCTATGTTTCTCTCACCACTTTTGGCACACATTTACACAACTAGTCTGACATCATAGGGGAACCACAGAACCCCCATCATTCACGACACTTGCTCAACCTCCCGCCTATCTTAGGGGGAGTATCTGGTCGTACCCGCTCATCGGTACCTCCTTCACACACTCATGTGAGTGCTACTATCTTAGGATCAACTTTGCTTGGTTCTACATTACTTGGGTCTACTTCCCAAGGTCATCCGTTCACTCATTCCCCTTTACACAGGAGAGGAGGACCCACTTCCTCTCAAGGAGGGAGAACCAACCCACCTAGTCCCCATCAAGGGTCAGGTACACAACACACTATGGCTGGAGCTAACCCTCCCACCCCACTACAGATACCATATTTAGCCTCCCTCAACATACCGGATCTTACCAAACTCACCAATGATCCTATATTACATGACACCACATGGCCTGCAATGCCAACAAAACTCCCTTCATACATACCAAAGTTTGAAGGAAAGGCAGGAGATGACCCCGCCAACCATGTCATGAACTTTCATCTATGGTGTTCTTCCAATAGCATCATGGATGATTCCATCAGACTGCGATTATTCCAACGCACACTTACTGGCCCATCAGCCAAATGGTATGTCGAAGAAAAATCAGGATCCCATGGGACCTTTGAGTCCTTGGCCAAAGCATTCTTGAACTTCTTCCAGTTACCCATCCGCCACGACAATGGTCTAGAACTACTATCTAACTTCAAACAGACCTCATCCACCCACATCGCTGACCACATTCATGAGTGGCGTAGGCGACGTAGTTTGTGTAAAGTAGAAACCACCAAGCAGCAATGTCTCGACTGGTTTCTTAGATCACTTGTCTCTCTCCTCGGAAAAGATGTAGCTTCCACCTTCCCTCAATCTGAAGAGGAAGCCATCAGAAAAGCCCAACAGTATGACCTCATATACTCATAGTCAGGGTACTTATACACGGTACTTCCTAATCTTCCAAAACCTGTGCCATTTGGCCAAGACAAACCTGGGATGTCACACTCAGCAGACGGACTAATAGGTGCCACCACACACCATGGTCCACAACCCCAAACACCACTGATGTATGGAACACCTCAATGCCCGTCGGCCTATGGGGGCACTTCTTATTACCCCCCACCCCCTTATCAACAGCCATACCCTGTTGCTATACCTCCACCCATTAGTGGACCACCACCTGCACCTCCCATACATCCACCTATTCCCCCACATAGTGTTACTCCCTCAACGTCAGCTTATAGTACTAGTGAGAGAACTACGCCTTCCTATGTACCTTATGGACTGGTACCTCCACAAAATCCATATTTTTCGTTTCCTGGTCCCCCACAACCCATGGCTCCCCCACATCCTCATGCGGGGGTAAATTTTGTTCAACCCTCTGCTGCTCAACAATACCAAAATTTTGAACAGTTGAACACAGCCAATCCAACTCATCCATCGAACAATGCCAAGAAGAAAGGATGGAACAAGAATAACAACAACCCTGGTCAAGGAGGGAATCCACCCCCACAGCATCAACCCACTGGGGGCAACCAGAACCAAGGGAACCAAAACCCCCAAGGGGGCAATAACAACAAACGCCAAGGGCGGAATAATGTTAAAACCATCTTCCCTTGTGCCCTTTGTGGTGAGTTCGGTCATTACACTCACCATTTCCCCCAGATCGTTGATTTCAAGCGATTGAAAGACTTTGGGAGCCTTCCCCCTTCTAGTGCACAAACTGCCCCTCAGCAGGCACCACAACAATACGCGCAACAACCCCCTCCCGTCGTGATGCAAAATCCTACCCCACATCAAGGGGTGATAAACACCCAACAGGATGCACAACATCCCCCATCTCAGGTAGGTCAATACCACAACCCCAACAATCCAGCAGAGCGCACAATTCTCCTCACCAGTGAGGAAGAAATTCTTCTGCAAACACGTAATCGTCAATATCAGACACCAACTGAGTCTACTCCTATCTCTCCAGAAATACACCCTACACCAACGGGACCCCTGTTGGTGATCCCTCGCCCTTCCACCGAACCACCATTACGCATCCCTCGCATCCCCTTGTGTAGGAATGTTCACAACCCATAGGCTAGGGCAGCTCATAATTATAGTTTGGTAGATGACTTAGCGCAATCCTCGACTGCCATGTCAGTTTTGGAATTCCTCCAGACTTTTCCTACACAGTAGAAATCACTACTTTCCTCCTTGGGGGCAGTCGACCCTACAGATACTCGACTCATCACCTTTGATCTTGATAGCTGCGAACCTCGCCTTCCCGCCTTGGTCGCTATTCAAATACCAGTAAAAATACGGAACATCATCGTTCATCGGTGCATCATCGATGAAGGGGCATCTACATGCATCATGTCCAAAATAGTATGGCAGAAACTTGGTTCCCCGAAACTCATACCCTCCGCCATCACATTACGAGCTTATGACGGATGACCATCATCTCCTGAAGGGCTCTTCCAAAATGTCCCTGTAGAACTCGGGGGAAAAACTATTCTCATTGACATCGAAGTTATCAATGCTCCGCTCGATTACAATATCTTGTTCGGACGCAGCTACATGTATGCTATGAAGGCAGTAGCATCTTCCGTCTTTCGGACAATCATATTCCCTCACAACGGGAAGAATGTGACCATTGACCAAGTTTCACATTATGAGCCTAACCCATCTGCCAACCTCGATAACATTCTTCCTCTCATCCACACCAACCACGACACATACCCACTCGTAGAGATGGGTCCTAGGATTTTCAAAGATCCATTCTTATTAGGGACATACCATGGAGCACCACCACTCCTTCCCCCTAATCAAGTATGTGTCATCTCATCTAACGAAACTCCCACGAAGGATGCTCGTCCTCCTCAGGAGGCTTCACTCATTCCTGACGTCTCAATAGTCGCATAATCACTCCCATAGGAGCCTCCTGTGCACTCCTCGATCCCTATGGTCCACGAATCCACATCCCCTCAGGGGCATAGCCCCATTTGGGAGACAGTTCCCCAACCCCTCACTCAAATTCCCTTCTTTTACCCTCCACCCGGTATCAAAGCTTTCCAGGTAGCCACAACACTCACACTACCTAATATGGTATTATCCATCCCAGTATGGTATTTACATCCACCTGAGATGGTCCCTCGCCCATCCCTTCCTCCACAGGAAGGCCTCCCCATGACGATTCCCATCCTTACCCCCACTACCCCCATACTCCCTAAACCCCCTGCTACAGCTAGGGGCAGGAGAAAGAAGAAGGAGACCACAGCTCCACTTCCTCCACGCATCCCACCACCTTGCGCACTATGTGAGAAAGAGGGTCACCAAACCAACAACTGCCCATCACTGCCAGAATTACGGAATTTGATTCCCCTCAATCAAAATCCTGCAACACCCGTCACTACTGCTAGTCCCACTACTACCACCCAACCTTCCAGTAGTAAAGGGTTGAGGACCAAATTTCTTTGCGCTATCTGTTCAGAGTACGGCCATTATACCCATCATTGCCCAGCACTGCCACGCTTCCGACAGACATTAGCTACTGTACGTCAAAACTTCCAGAACAACCCGCGCCCTGCTACGTCCTCTCCAACAAATACCACTGACATCTTTTATGTCACCACTTCAGCCAATGAACGTATGAGATGCCCTTTCTCTCTCTGCGATTCATTGGCTCATTTTACATACCAGTGTCCTATGATCCTTGCATACAGACAACATCAATTGACCCTGCTTCACCAACCCGCAGAGACGACCAATGATATTACCTCCTCACTAGCGGATCTTCATGTCATTTCTCTCGAACCCGAGGCACTCCCAACGCCTCCTTGGTTCGTAGATGACGTATCTGAGGATTTACCCCGTAGCCCACCCAACTCTCCTACTCATTCCCCTATGGAAACTCTCCCCCCCAACCACCCGGTACCCCTCAATACTTCAACATATGGTTTATGTCGAGTGAACCCTCACCATCTCCTAACATTACCCCCTCTACTTCTTCATCAGAGGGAAATCACACTATCACCGAGATCACTCCTCATGAACCCTTGTATTCCCGGCATTTCCTATGCGACGAGGAAATACTTGAAGAGATAAACCACCCAGACTCTCCCTGGGATGCGCTACATAATCGCGCCCTCTTCTCTCCACAGGAAGCCCCCATGCCTCCTAACCAAAACCCCATCTACGCGGTCGAAACCAAAGATTTTATCCCATCCGGGCCTATCGATTGGTTCAACAATCCCATTCCTGCCCCTGACGCTTTTGAAGAAGGTAATATGGCTAACATTTCCCCCACCATCAAAATCGACATTTCCATTAAACAAGGCATCGTCGAAGAAATCATCATTGGAGCTGCTTGCACTCCTCAGGAAATTGCCGCATATAAAGCCCTCTTCCAAGAATATAGGGATATTTTTGCCTGGTCATACACAGAAATGCCTGGCCTCGATCCTTCTATTGTCGAGCATCGCATCGACACCTGGCCTGACATCACACCAGTTCGCTAGAAACAACGACCGCTACACCCATCCAAGGCCACGACTATCAAAGCCGAAATTGACAAATTACGTACGGCCGGATTTATTTACCCCATCACTTACACTTCATGGGTTTCCAATCCTATACCCGTCGACAAAAAACAGGGTACTATCCACGTTTGCACCGACTTTCGCGATCTCAATAACGCATGTCCCAAAGACAACTTTCCAATGCCTTTCATCGATCAAATTATCGACGACTGTGCTGGCCATGATGCTCTCTCCTTTATGGACGGATTCTCTAGATATAACCAAATTCAAATCCACCCAGTCGATCAGTATAGAACTGCATTCATTACCCCGTGGGGTACTTTTTCATATTGTGTCATGCCCTTCGGCCTAAAAAATGCTGTCACAACTTTCCAGCGGGCCATGACATACATATTTCACGATCTGGCTGCAATCATCCTCGCCTACTTGGACGACCTCACAACCCGATCCAAGAAACGCCCCCAGCACCTCGATGATTTACGAATCATTTTTCAATGGTGTCGCCAGTACAACATCCGCTTCAACCCTTTCAAGTGTGTGTTTTGTGTCACCACAGGGCGCCTCCTTGGTTTTATCATTTCCCAAAGCGGTATTACCATGGACCCCCTTAAAGTCAAAGCTATCACCAAAATTCCACCTCCTCGGAATTTATGACAACTTCAGAGTCTACAGGGCAAAGCTAACTTTCTTAGACGCATTGTTCCTGATTACGCCATACACGCACATGGTTTCCTTCGCTTACTACGTCACGACATCCCTTTTCATTGGGATGACTATGCCCAACATTTATTTGACGATCTTAAAGTAGTGCTTTCAAATACCCCTTTGATTAGTGCACCTGATTACAATCGTGACTACATCCTCTACGTATCAGCATCAGCGGTATCAGTAGCCGATGTCCTCGTCCAGCTTGGAGATGAAAATCGTGAACACGTCATTTACTATGTTAGTAAGAACCTCTCCGGACCACCCTTGAAGTATAAACACGAAGAGAAACTTTCTCTTGCAGTTGTCCTTGCAATCCAGAAACTGCGCCATTACATTCTGCTTCGCACCACCAAGGTCGTCGCAGATTCCAACCCTATGCAATATTTGCTCAGCTGTCGCCAAGTTAACAGAAAATTTGCTTGATGGATCGTTATCCTTCAGGAGTACGACCTCAAGTTCTTAACACCTAAGAGTAAGAAGGCCCTCGTTCTCGCCGAACTAGTCACGGCCCTCCCCTCTGACACCCCCAGTGCCCCCGTCAACACCGACTTTCCTGACGAACATCTCTTTTACATCGCTTCAGATGATCCTTGGTATGGAGAACTTCTTGTCTACCTATGAACTCAAAAGTTTGGTAACCACCTATCGTGAGATGATCGTCGGCGTATTCGCCATCAGGCCCCCCGTTATCTCCTCATCAGCAACATCCTATACCGGCGGGGCGTCGACACCATCCTTCGTCGCTGCCTGACTATTGACGAGGCCGACAGAGTCATAAACTACTGCCACAATGGTGCATGTAGGGGCCATCTTTTGGGTATATCCACTACTCAAAATATTATCCGGGTCGGTTACTTTTGGCCTACCATGTTTCATGATTGCATTCATGCCGTGAAACGATGTGAGCAATGTCAGCTCTATGCCAACAAAGCCAGTGCTCCCCCCTCTCTTCTTCACCCTGTCATTACTGCGGGCCCCTTTTGTAAATGGGGCATCAACTTTATGACTTGTAATCCACCCTCCAGAAATGGTCACAAATACATTGTTGTCGCCATTGATTACTTCACCAAATGGGCCGAATCTATGCCCACTTTCACCAACACCGCTGACACTGCAGCGCGTTTTTTCTTTAACCACGTCATATCTCGTTTTGGAGTACCACTCCAACTTATTTCCGACCATGGGAAACACTTTGAGATGAGATCTTCATCGAACTCTCATCTCATCTAGGCTTCTCTCACGAGTTTGCCTCGCCCTATTACCCTCAGTCAAACGGATAGGTCGAGGCAGTGAACAAAGTCCTCAAGACCATGTTACAGTGCACAGTTAATAAACATAAAACCAATTGGCATCATATGTTATTTTCCATGATATGGGCGTATCGAACGGCAGTAAAAACCGCTACAGGTTTCACGCCATTTCATTTAGTCCATGGGGTCGAGGCAACTCTTCCCATCGAGTGTGAAATTCCCACCCTACGCACCGCAATTGAGATTTTACCTGACACTGGTCCAATGGAGCAGCGCTTGCTGAAATTGGAGTCTCTAGATGAAGATCGTCGATCTTCCTTACAGAACAACGAGGCAGCTAAAAAACGATCCAAGGCTACCTTTGATCGCCGTGTCAACCTTCGATCATTTCGCAAAGGCGACCTCGTCCTGGCCTATGATATCGCCCATGATACCTTTGTCCATGGAAAATTCGAATCACTTTGGCATGGCCCTTACATCATCCAACATTGCCTCACCAAAGGCGCATACATCCTGGCCTCCCCTGAAGGCCTCTCCCTCAAGGAACCCGTCAATGGGTTATACCTCAAGAAATTTTATGCTTAGAAGTAGTCATTCTATTTTAGGTTATTTTTTCTTCTTTTTAGTGTTTTTAATCTTTTTTCTCCTACCCTCTCATCTAAACTATCCTTTCTGCTATTGACAGATGCTTCTTCCACTAGCCTACCACATTGGTTACACCAACGGTGCCAGCCGTTGGACACGAAATCTCGCTTCGGCGGCTTGGGCTCTATATACCCCCTCACATGAAATGCTACATTCAAGCGGCATCTGTTTGGGACCAGCAACCAACAACCAAGCCGAATACATTGCGGTCATTGGCCTCCTGGCAGACGCCCAGCGTCATCATATTCGCCACCTTAGCGTCTTCCTCGACTCTCAACTAGTCGTTCTCCAGCTCAACAATGTTTATCGTGTACGTGATCCACGCCTCTTTCGCAAATACCTCCAGGTTCGATTATTATCTCGACATTTTGATTCCATTACATTTACACATATTCCAAGACAATTTAATCAAACAACTGATGAAATAGCTAACATGGTGTTAGATTGGCATATATCACATCAAGCTACACATACATAAACATCCCACAAATCCTGTCACAGCATATAGATAGAATAGACATCATCATCATCAACAAAAAACACATGTAGACAACATTAAGATCTCAAAAAATGTATACTCATATATATATAAGGCCTATCAGGCCATCTGAATGTTTACATACAAAAATACATGGACCCACAAGCCAACACAACACCTCGGTACAAAACCCGGCTCACCAGCCTATAAACAACAAAACTGACCATCATACATCAGTCAGGGGGCCTCTATCGCACCACCACCTGCTCCTCCCTCAGGAGGAGGTGGTGGCCCACCACCACCTGCCCCAGGCGCCAGGCGTCCACTCTTCATCGCAGCAAGCACTGCTGCTCGCCGCACTATGGCCCGCCAGGGTGGCGTCACCCCCACACACTGCTCCAGGAAGCTCTCATCCTGGATACATGTCCACATGCCCTCATGCACGTCCTGCAACACCGTCTCCAGACGACAGCGTATGTCATCAAAGTCCACCCCGGCCGCCGCCGGAGGAGTGTGGGATGGCCCCGCACTAGGGTCATCGAATCGACGCCTCCTCGCTGCCCTCTTGAGCTCTGTTGGTCGCCCCGCAGCATCATCCCGCCGACGTCTCTCTCCATGAGGCAGTCTCTCCGGCTCTCGCTGCGCCGACGCTCTCGGCATCTCCACTTCATGCCCGCGAGGTGCCACATCTGCACATGCACAAAACAACAAACAAACAGATAGTATCAGCATCTATATTACATAAATATGGACTGATATCTCAAAAGACAACATAAATAAATAAAAAACATACACAATATTAAATGTACCTTAATGGTCGAAAACCTCCCCAGGAGGTAGCACCATGTCCGGGTCACCCCGGAAGTCAACCCCCGCATAGGGGTACCAGAGTACTACCTGCGGCATCTGACGCCATATCCGTGCGGCCTCTACAGAAAAGTAGTTCCCACCTTCGCCACCACCGTGGCGAACCAAAACTGAAGACCACTGCCTCAATCGCGGCTCTCGTGCCCCCGACATCTCTAGTAGAACCCACGGGCGCAACATCGGCACCCTCTCCAAGAACCATGCCACTAGGATCGACCCAAAGGCGAACTCTCCTATACCTGTGGACCGACATCGATCCAACTGCGCGATCATCCGCGAATGTAGCGCCAGTCCCCACGTGAACTGCTCACCGCCCACCACTCTCTCCAGCACCAGCAGCTGGCCACCACTAATCCGTTGGGTCGCAAGTGACCCGTATACACGGAAGATCATCACCGCTATGCAACGATGATCTAGGGAGTCTATAGCACTAACGCTCACCACAGTCCCCGACATGAAGTTCTCACCTGAGCAGTATCGTCGACCAATGGTAACAAGAGTTGTGTCCCTCGGCAGCACAGGCTCTACCGGGAGGGGCGTTCCCCGAAAGGGGAGACCAGTCAGAAAATATACATCCTCCATCGCAGTGAAGGGGATCTTCTCTCCTCGCACGAGGAAGCAGTGCAACTCTGGACTCCACATCTGAAGCAGGAACTGCAGTAAATACTCTTGTGCCCATATCAAAGGGCACTCAAAAAACTTTAGCAACCCACAGGTCGCTAAAGTCGCTCGCACCTCAGGCCCCGCATTGGCCACAGCATCTCGCAACTGGGCCCAATCTCGCTCTCGCCACTGCACAGACATCATCACTGCTAGCCACCTGCACACAACACAGAGTCCTATATCAGCTCAGTGACCCATCAACAGCATAAAAAAGACTCGATTTTTACCCTTCAACCTTGCCTCATAGGTGCGGTTTTTATCACCCACAGGCGCGCACACATGCGCGCCTGTTCATTACACAGGCGCGCATATATGCGCGCCTGTTCAGTGCACATGTGTGCCCCTGAGCACACCTGTTCACCATACAGACGCGCACAGATGCACGCCTGTCCAACCCACAGACGCGCACTAATGCGCGCCTGTTCACAACACAGGCGCGCCCTTAGGGCGTGCCTTAAATTCCCCTTACCACGCACCCATGCGTGCATATTCCGTGTACAGGCACGCACGTAGGCGCGCCTTCCACCGAATCTCCCACGTATGTGGACCCACATCCCATAAAAAATCCCATCAAACCCTCTGTATGGCCCTCCGTACCTACCCTGCCCAAAAATTGAAAACCTATTTCTATGCAGGATGATCAGACCACTAACCTGATACTCACAGAACGTCGATCGGATGCCTCGTCCTCCCCCAATCTCCAAATCTCCTCTGAAAATTGCTCGTCCAGTCACTATTGCAGCAGGTACAAATGAGGTGGCAATGTGGGCCCTACAGCTATATATAGGTCTTTTTCCAAACTTCCACTCACCATTCTGGGAGCCCAAGGTGTCCATTTTCCAAACTGTCTTCAGCCACGGGATCAGCATCTCGCCACCTACATCATAGCTGTCCCTGGGTCACTTTTCATCCTGAGCCCCCATGGCGCCTTTTTTTCATATCATAGTCAGGTACGCACGCGCATTGTCACATTTGTCAAATACATGCTCATATCTTTGATTCTCTTCAAATATTGTTCACTTTGGGTCTTTGGTTGTTATGTGTGCAGGTACTTGCTCATCGATCATCGACATCATCCCTTCAGGTATATATTCAACACTGGCATGTAGTCTCTCCCACTGTATTGCATTTACACTTCCAGTCACACCCTTTTAGGATCCTCATTTCTGGCTCTGCAGTACCCACGCCTCCATTTGCACCTACAGTACTGTCACCCGGTAGCATTCTCACCCACATGAGTTGTCCCATTCATAGCACCTTTTGGCACTTTTTGATACTCATGGTGTTCTTCATTACCCTTTAGGGATGGGAGTCCCCATAGTCTTTCATCATGTCGTCAATCAACCACATACTCATTCTCCTCATTTTCCTAGCTTTCCCACCTGGACTCCCAGATTATCTCTTTACGGTTCTATTTTTTTTACCTGCACCTCCGCAGTATCATGAACCCTCCATTTCATCCACAATCAGTTTTCCCATCTGCGAACCTACCCTCATTTCACCTACCTCATACAGAAACTCACCAATGGGGCCCCCACCCTTCATCAGTTTTCCAAGACAATTATGCCCTCCCTGGGGCACACTTTTCACACTGGGGCACCCGTTTCTGTATTTATACATTTCTCCCCAAAATTATTCACTATTTATTGTACAAACACCTTTATTTCCAGTCCTTACATTTTCTTTTGTCGTCACCATTGGCGACTTGCTTCCTTTTGGCCACACGCAACCCATGTCACCCTTGGTTGGAGAATTTCTTCTCATCTACCCTTGTCGGCATCGTCCATATCTTCAGAGTACTACCCAGGTCACTTACCTCTACCCTCTGAATTTTTTCACCTTGTCCCGCCTCTGGCACAACTTATCGTCGGTCTTGTCGTCCCCCTGACACTCGACCTTGTTACACGGTTGCGACCACTTTTCATCTCATACATCCTCCAACCAAGGGCAGTTTTGAGTCTTCCCACTTCTTGACTTCGTCCATGTACCTTTTCCACTTCCTCACCTCAGTAGATTCCACAAAGGCCTTTTCTTTTGGGAGTCACGTCCCCCTTTTTTTCGACCTCAGCACCATTTTCCAGAAGGGCGACAATATCTTGATTCTCATTCTCCATTCAATGAAAGATCTCAGACGACACAGGGTGAAACACTATTGCTCCCTGCTGTCGTTGGCCCCCATAACATTCGACACCAACACTTTCTCATGTTATGGTGGGTCTTACTTTTCGACTTTTGCAGTTATTTCTACCATTTTCCGAAGACCTCTGAACTGGGTAGGGCCATCAATGCCCGCATCATCACCGCTGCTTATTACCGCGATCATTGCCTATTGTTCAGAGTATGTTCCTTTGCAGAATTGTCTTTTGCCTTAATCATCACCGCCCCCGAGGGCACTGCAGTTTTCTACACCATCACTTCAGTCATCTTTTTCAGAGTTAAATAACACGAGCATGGGGCATGCCCGCCTCGTTTGTACACAGTTTTCTAGTATATTTTTTTTTGCACAACTCTCAGAAGTTCGGGTCCTACCAGTTCCCTTTTTTCTCCAACGGATCGCTCTAAATGGTCCCACTATTGCTCTCTCTTACAACAACATTCTCAGTAGAAGAAACATTGATGGATTTCGGCTATATGTATGCTCCTAACCTCATCCATCAGGGGGCATCTGTTATCACTGAAATTTCGTCTGCACATGGTGACAAGAACTCAGCATCGTCAAACAGTAATGAAGTCATTTATGGCACTGAATTAATTTCACAGCATTCCAAAAAGGTCAAAAACTATACAAAGTAACCAAAAATTGAAGGGCGCTTTACAGAAGTTTGGTGCGCGCGCACATGCGCGGAACAGGAACGTACCATGCGCACATACACGCACGATGCGGCTGTTAGCATAGAAACCGGCGCACCTGCTAAACGGCGCATTTATTGAATTGGTCGGCCTCCCAACCACTTATGGATCAGCTCCCAAGCCGATTTGACCCTCAAATCTAAGTGGAATCCGCATGGTAGGCTGGTCAAAGACCTAATGAAGCCCTAAAGAGCCCCTTTTCACACTTTAAAGGAGTTACATAATTACCCAATGCAATGCTATAAAAAGCCATGAAGAAACATCATTTTCTCAAGGAATTTCATGTAATGTTATGTTGTCTAGATTGTTTTAAGGACTCACTCCTTGACAATAACACATTGGCACCATTTCATTGAGCTATCCACCTCTCCATTGAGTGGATGTTCTAGGAGTTCTTTCACCATCATTTTCATTTTCTTATTGTAAGGAGAGCAAGTTTGTGAGGGCACAAGAGCCTTCCATTGGAGGAAGAAGGGACTCACAATCCCCTTTCTTCATTGTGCTTTGATTTCATCAATTGATCAGCCTAAAAACATTGGTGATATTGGTCTTTTTGTGTTTGTTATTTCTTTACCCATGTGCTCATGATTTTAGTTTGTATTAGTTTAATTCTTGCTTATAGTCTTGTTGTTTTTTTTCCTAACTCTTTCCTCTACAACTGTCATGCTCAGCAAGACCCAACTGGGCATGTAAGCACCCTTGATTTTCTCACCAAGTCGACGAAAAGGGTGCAAACAAGCACAACAGGATAATTTTAACGCAAGCGTTAACCTCTTGGTGAAGGCCAAAATGGGAAATATTCATTACATTTAGTATAGTGGATTGCGCGAGCTCCTTAATCCAAGGTTGGGAGACCAGTCAATGCTTCTCCCCAGTTGTCTTCGTCAAGTATTTGTGGGGTGCAAGCATAGCGTAGATATTTCTATATCCAAGTTTGAAGTCATTGTTCTTCAGTAGTGGGATCTGTCCTAACTGGCTCCCATATACGCATATTCCTTTTGGGATGTACATGGTGATCAAAATGTATTCATAGTCATGTGGGATGTTGTCGCGGTTAACCATGCCAGCCAATGGTGGAATGTAGTCTGGTAAGATTGACGGGATCTTCTTCACATTCGCCATATCTCCATGATGCTTACTTTGATGCTTAGTCTTGGGGTTAACACAGTCAGAACGAAGTCCAGTCGAAGGGGAAGCCTACAGTCCCCTAGTCGATGACACCTGTACTCCTTTAGACATATCTCTATCATCCATGAACTTCTTAAGAACCTCTTCGATGGAATTCTCTAACTCAGTGGGTTCGCCCGACATTCTAATAGTTAAACAGGAGGGTCGGGGTAGGCGAACGGATAAGTGGACAAATAGGTAGTGACGTCTAGATTCTGAATCACATCTTGACACACAATCAACTCTCTATTATCTCAGTTAATCGTGGGTGGCAAAAAGTGGTCCCAAAGTAGTGTTCGACGGGTTAAATAAGCGAGCATCATAACAGATTCTTCCAACAGGCAGGAATGCTTCTATCAATGCGAATATGTCCGTTATGGCATGGTCTCAACGTCCCAAAAGCGTTCTATCCACCCATAAATGTGTTTCGTAGCCGTTCCAGAGCATCATTCTAATGGTTAGGGTGCCTCCAACGGTCATATAGCTTTGCTAGGGTGAAGTCCCATTCTACGTGGTTCTGTTGTTCCGGTGAGGTTCAAGTCCTGTGAACCTACCTCCTGCAAGGTTCCAGTCTGTGAAGTCTTTTGTCCGTCCTCTCTAGCTTCATGTAGCTTTTCTAACTTGGATTTATTTTTATTGATCTTCCTTGCCTTCTTCCCTGTAATTTGAGTCTCTCTAATATTTTTTGGAATTCTCTTTCCATTCTTATTCTTATTTTCTCCTAGCGAAGTGACTTCGCACTGCTGATGTGCTCTCAAAGGGTTTGAAGTTAATACCTCTTCTCTTATTAATTCTGGGGTGGGCATTCTTCTTTCTTTCATAGATAAATCCTTCAAAACTTCTTGTGTTCTTTCAACTTCGACAACTAATTATCTTGCATTATGTTGCTTCGACTTAACTTCTCATTCTTCCATCAATCGATATATTTTTCTAGCTATGAAATCCCTTCGTTCTTTCTTTTTCTTTTTTGTAGCTTCTTCCTCTGCTTTCCTTCTGATCTGATCCTTCTCAATCCAAGTTTGATCCAGGTGGATATTGGTGGCCACCCACCTATTCCACTTGGACCCCCACCATTGCTTCTTTCAGTTTTTTAGTTTTTGCACAGTTTACTATTTTTAGCAGTTTTTCGGGTCCTGAACTTCTGGAGTCGTTTTGAAGCCCTAAATGACGTTTTTTGGGGTATGTTGCGGTTGCAAAATTTGTCACAATTTTTTTCAAAAATGTTGTAGTCCTCGGATAGATCTTTCCAATGGGCTATCATACGCCTAAAACGGAGATTGTATGCAAAAGTTACGACCCCGGGAAGTTGAGGTACCAACTTACCCAAACGGGGCCCACATGACTTTTGTCGCTTCATCTCCCAGGGTTAGGTTTTTGGATGTCTATGGATTTTTGCATTCCCATTTATTGTAAAAGGGCCTTCAGAGCCTCATTGTAATCATCTTCTCATGGATGCGAGTAGCGGCCACATCTCTTCTCAGAGATAAGCTACCAACGCCTAGCTAGTTTATTTCCATTCCATCTGTAAGAATATTTCAGTCATTTGTTATCAATGAAATGAAGTCTTATTTCCGCTGCATCTCTGTGTTTATGTGTATGTCTGTATTTCATTGTGTTCCTACATAAATCCGGATCAAAGTTTTTCCTAACAAAAGCGGGAAATGGGCGTTTTTCTCAACAAAATTTATGACTTCAAATTCCTCTTTAGTCGATGTTCCATGAATAATAATAGGTACATGAGTAACTCTTCCACATAAGGTTATCATATTTCCCTTGAACAATCATATCCTTCCCAGTGAAGGTACCATAGAAGGCTTTCCCAAAATTTCTCAAGTATCTTCTATCATAATATTCACTAGTGTTTCCTCATCCAAAACACAATATATGTCGAAGTCTTCTATTCTTGTACTTATGCGTTGTTTGACTTTCAAGATCTCTAGTAAACTAATATCTTTATGAACATCCATCATTTCTTTAAACTGTACTAATGTAGTCTGAACTTCTTCTGATATGTTCTCTTTCTGATTCTCTAACATGTTCTTAATATCTAGACTTTCGTTTTCTTGTCTCATGTTCATCCTTTCAACTTTAGCAATCATCTTTGGACAATCCTCAACCTCATGACCAACAATTTTACAATAAAGACAAATAGGACATGTACCAGGGAATTCCTTAGCAAGATGTCCTGGTCTTTTGCAGCTATAACATACTGTCAATCCTCTTTTCCTCTTGTATGTTCCCCAACTTCTCCTATACTGCACACTGGGATCACAGTGTTAGACCTGCAGTATGCAAAAATTATGTCTAGGTTCTTGTATCCACTTATTAGTCCAACAATTCTTTCTATGCATAGGAATAACATATATTTCTTCATTTATATTAGATTTACTTAGATCAACGCTTTCTTCCAACTACGCCCTAGATTTCAGACTAGGACAAAATCTATTAAACATACCTAAATTCATGCTTTCGAAACAAAAAAAATTCACTTATCTTACCTCTATCAAAGCACAAAGCTTTACCTCTTTTAAGATCTTACCTCTTTTCTTCAGATCAGGTTTCTTTCTTAGCACAAAGCTTCGCAAGTCAAGTAAAGTATTGTGCACTACAGTAGCATATGTACACACAGAGCTTCTCTTTTCTTTACTTCAGTTCCCAGCAATCACAGTTTCAGGTCCCAGCAACGGAACCATTTGTTGGCACAGGGGCAGACCTAAGGTTCAACACTTCAACAATGCACCAAAAAAATCCTAACTATCGACCCTTTTGGAAACACCTGTGAAACAGGCAAAGTCTCACCCGAGGTAGAAGTAGGGGGGGTTACATGACTCAAGTGTTTGTAACCAAGATGGGACACAGATATGTGATTATAACACTTCGCAGAGTATTCTAGCCACACTTAGAGGGTGATATGCATTAGTTCATTAGCTTTTATTAACATCGCAGAACAAACCCTAATACGGATCAACGCAGTAACAATAAAAAGTAAACACTTCACCCACTTAGCACTCAGCATAGAGTTAGATCTAACATTCATTCATCTTTAAATGAAGCACTAAGCATCAAAATATCTATCTAACTAACATAATAAGAAAAGCACTGAACACATTCATAACATAAACAAGACAACACAAAGCAATCAAAAGACACAAGATATATGTGGTTCACCCCAGTGTGGGGCTATGTCCACAACTGCTTCGTTTGTCGATACAATCCGTACATGCTATGGTATACACCTTTACTCCACCATTCATTTTGTTAAACAAGAACTTTTTCATCTTGGAAAGATGGCTTAGCGGACCAAAGCAGTGGATTGTTAATCCATAGTACGGATTATCCGTACTGAGGGTTTGAATCCCTCTCTCCGTTCGGTCACTATTGCGGATAACTCTGAATCTTTCTACGGAACGGAAAAGACTCATTAACCCTTCTCTATTATTCTTCAATCTCTTAAATTCATCCGCTCCTGTGCACCAAGCCACAAAGCCAATCTTCGCAGAGAACAGGAGATCTGCGCACTGAGCACCAGATCCTCCTTCCCCAAATTAGGTCAAGGCACATAGCCAACTCCTTGCACGGAGCCTTACATACACATTTTGTTGCACAAAACACTCAGAACTACTTGCACTTAGCCACTTAGACTTCGATCTCTAAGTCTCTTACATCGCTTCTCTCCTTCTACCTTACAATCTTACTTTTTTATACTTTTACAATAAGGCCTAATCATGGGTAAACCCATGGGCCAACATCCCATAACCCATTACAAAAACCCTAAGGGACCCCTTGTTGGGTCCACAAATCCCACAAAATAAGTGAGATCCACGATCTCAGCTCTGATTGGGCATTCCTTCCTCGATCGATGCTTCGAAGTCTAAAAAGTGGTCAAACCTTACCAATATTTCTTCAAAACTTGGTCGAGGGACAACAATTGATAACCACATTTATCGATGGGTAAATTACTATCCCCACCCTAGTATGATTACCAACCTTCCATAATAGATAATTTCATATAAGATGAATAATATTACCATTTTTTTCATACAACAAATGCAATGTTGATGGGTTTAGTAAGAATTTTAATGCAATCTTCAATTGAATTGGAATCAATACATTTTTGGACGAGAATCAAATTCCATAAATTCACTTTTGATATAAGTCCCCACAAATGTTTACTAGCATTCTCCCAAAATAAGGATATTTTTTAGGCAACATCCTCCCATATATTTAGGCTTGTCTATTCATTTCCTTTTAACTAAAGTAATTCCCTCATTAAGAATATAAAATTTAATTTCACTATTTTCATTAGAATTCATTTTAGGATATCGGCTAGAGATTGCCAATAGATGGGAATTGTGGCTTCCAATACAAATTTGATAAAAAACAACCTTCCGCCTTCATCCTTTTCTATCAACCATACGTATTATAGTCCCTGTCGTAGATAAATAAGGATTATAGCGTTCGCCTGACTTGAATAAGTATTAGTTTAAGTTTAACTTTTAATAAATCCCTAACTTTTTAATATAGTTTATAATTTTTCTTATTAAATATTTTACATAAAATTATTTCTTTGCACTCTTATTAATTCTCTTTGCACTCTTATTAATTCTCACAATTGAAGTCTTATTGCCCCTTTTCTCAATGTAATAAAAAAATAAAAAATAAAAAAATATTAATTCTCATAATGTAATAAAAAAATAAAAAATAAAAAAGTCTTATTGCCCCTTTTCTCAATGTAATAAAAAAATAAAAAATAAAAAAATATTAACTCTCACAATGTAATAAAAAAATAAAAAATAAAAAAATATTGATTCTCACAATTGAAGTCTTATTGTCCCTTCTCTCAATGTAATAAAAAAATAAAAAATAAAAAAATATTAATTCTCACAATTGAAGTCTTATTGCCCCTTCTCCCAATGTAATAAAAAAATAAAAAAAAATTAAAGGCTTCTCCCCATGTAATAAATTTTTCATATTTCATTTCTAATTCTTTCAATGTAATAAATTGTTTTTTACATGTCCTCGTATTTTTAACATGTACTCCTACAAAATATCCATTAACAACTAACCTATTAAAACCTGTTTTGCATAGCACTGGGCTCTGACTATTCATTTCTCACCATTGCATAGTTACTGTTATCAGCTTGTCACCACCATTTGCATTATTTGACTCAGAATGTTCAACAGTGTTGCCCAATATATGCAACATATGCTTATCTTGAAAATTGTCAATTCCTTCTTCGATTCTGTTGCATTGCTTGTTCCTCTCAGCTTGTTCCTTCTTGGGGCGCAGGTATATGAGGTGAAAGGCTCAAGGATGGACCTTGTGTAGAAGCTCGAAACAATAAAGGACAATCAATAGTAAATGAGCATTGAAAGTTCGGAGCTGTAGAGGTGGAAACCTCCTTAGGAATATCCGAAGATTGATTAACGGGTAAGCTGTATCTATCTGCCCTATCAATTCTTTCTGTAGAGGTGGATGGGGAAGCAAATTTATTTTAGGGCCCTCCATATTGCATGCAGTTCATCAATTCTTTCTGTAGAGGTGGATAGGGAAGCATATTTATTTTAGCGCCCTCCATATTGAATGCAGTTCTGGAAGCTCGTCGACTTGAGACTCGATGTAGGTGCCTTTGATTGATCAATGAGGACCTTCCATTGGGTCAAGCTGGGGCATGCCCAATAATGTCAGCCCGGTATCCCTCGCCCCTATCTACATGGATGGGAAGAACTCTCTTCAGTTTTCTGTCTAGATTTAGTATCCGTCGCCCCTATCTACATGGATGGGAAGAACCCTCTTCAGTGGTCTCTGTCTAGATTCGATAAACCTCTTCAAAGAGTCAAGAAGGCCTCACAAGAAAAACCTTCCTTGGGAGCATAAATTCTATCAGTCGTGGCATGAACTCTGTAAATACCTATTCTACTGTTAGACCAACTAAACCAATTGTCAGCCGAATAGCATCTGTGGTCCTC
>ML805841.1:87545-101396 GCA_009831015.1 Picea engelmannii | reverse complement strand
GCAAATTTTTCCCATCTTATGCCTTTATTTGAAAAGTTATCTACATAACTAGTAACCCGCCGAAGCAGCTGAATCATTTCTCCCTCACAATTGGTATTATCAGTATGAGATTTCTCCATCTTGCCGCTTTCTAAGAGATATGTCCAAAGAGGGGTCTACGGATTTAAAGCGAAGAAACTCAGAAGATAATAAGGGGTCTGCGGATTTAAAGCGAAGAAACTCAGAAGATAATAAGGGGTCTGCGGATTTAAAGCGAAGAAACTCAGAAGATAATAGTGCGATCAAAAAGCTTTCCCTCTTCGGATGACGTATGTAATGGTTTTTTATATATTCACACGATCATTTCATTTTAGAAGTAATTACACCAAGAGGCGTACATCGATTCGAAATGTGCACATTTAATAGGTTTTTAATCCTTAAGACAAGATTAAATATGAATAGAATATTTTTAGTCATCACAATTAACGAAGGGTTGTGATTTCAACCATTAACCTCCTAGCTTTTATAAAAACATACATTTATGTGTTTATAAAGATAATAAGGGATTTACTAAGAAATTGAGAAGATAATAAGGAGTCTGCATAAGCGCAGAGAAAATAGTTCTAGACTTTCATCTCTAGGATGGATTGTTATTCCATGTGATCCATCTGTGTTTTCCTTCGAATGAACGTGCAAAGCTGATCTGGGAAGCTCATTACAACATGGAAATATGACATTTTGGCGTAGACAAAACAATGGCAGTATTGCAAAAACATTTTTATTGTTCAAAGCTTCAACAAGTTGTCTACAAGTACATCAAATCATGCATTGTCTGCACCATTTCCAAGACCACCATGAAGAAACATGGGCTATACACCCCTCTGCCTACTCCATATAGGCCTTGGGAATCCATCTCCATGGATTACATGTCTGGTTTTCCTTCAACGAAGCATAGGAAGCATTGTGTCTTTGTGATCGTTGATCGATTCTCTAAGATGGTAGTTTTGGCACCCTGCAAGAAGAGCATCACAACCAAGGCCACCGCCAAGCTTCTCTTTGAACATGTTTGGGTTCATTTTGGGCTCCCACGAACCATTATATCAGATCAAGATAGTAGGTTCCTGAGCACTTTTTGTTCCATCCTATGGTCGATGATGGACACCAAGTTGACCAAATCGATTGTCTTCCACCCACATATTGATGGAAAAACAGAGGTAGTCAATAGGATGATTGTCCATATCATGGGGATGTGCAATTCCAAACATTCATGCACATGGGATGAAAGTCTTCCTTATTTTTAACATAGCTACAATAGAGCCCTCCACAACTCTATTGGCCACATTAACAAATGAGGGAAGTATTGTTGTGGTAGAGCTCTTGGTATTCTTCTTCTTACTTACTTAAATTGATTGTCTTGCCGCTTCTTTTGAGTAATGGTGCAGGATGATTCTTAGAATCTTCTTCATTGCTACCCTTCTTCAATTTTCCACAAGGGTGAGGTGGTAGTGGGAAACCACCTTCACTTACCACTTCTCTTTCTCTTGATGAGCAGGCCAACTCTACCATTTCTTTTTCCTTCACAAAAATGGTCTTCATGGTCATGGTTTTTTCCCCTCTGCCATCAAAACCTAGGCCTTCATGCTTGACCCATGATATATCTACAATTGGGCTCAAGAGGCTTTGTATTCTCTTTCCTAGCCCTTGTCCATCATTCTTGTTTTCCTTAAGAGTTTGAAACCAATGCCTCTGGTATGCTTTTTAAATTCACCAATCTATTCTTGAGAAATGTCTATGGAAGGTGAACTTACCAAAGGGGTCTCGGTCATGGTGTAAATTCAATGGTGGAAATGGAAAGTGGCCATGCTTCCCAATGCTCTTGGACAGCTGGTTGGAGCTTTGCCAAGGCCTCCTCCTTCTCTACCATCTCTTGTTGTAGTCGTGTCATCATCTAAGTGAGCCTATCTTCTTACCGACTATCCAATTGGATGACCTTCTCACCAAGGTGTACAACTTGCACTATGTGTTTGTCCCAATTTTTCATGACCATAGTGAGGGATTCTTGGCATTCATCAAACCAATTCTTTAGCAATTGAAACAATTTGACAGAGTTATCAAGGTTCTTCTCCATCTCTGTCATCATCGAGTTTAACATTTGAACCTGATCCTTCAAGTGTTGGTTCTCTTCCTGAAGTTGAGCATTAGTGGCCCTCAAGTCTTCCAACCACTCTTTGTTTCCTTTACCCATGTTGAGGTCTACAATGTTCTCTTCAAAGTTATGGCAGCCATGTCATAGTCAAGGATGTAACTACTATAATACCTTATGATTTGTAAATGAGGGACTTATATCACATTCACTTCACCAACACGAATGTTATGAGGGAGTTTCTTTTGAGCTCTATTCTCAATCTTGTCATAAAATCTTTGTCTTCTAAAGTCTAGTAGGCCTTTGTCGACCCTTTGTTCTCAGACTTGACTGCACACAATGAAACCATCTAACAAAAAATGGTAAATAATAAGTGATATTTATAGTGATTTGAAAACCACAATATAAAGTCTCTAACTCTGAATAGTCTACTATCTTGTATGCCAGTTAGGTATCTGAGTTGAATTTATGGGTTTTACTCTGTCTTTTGTAAAAAACTACCCAACACTCAAGATTCTCATAATTCAAATGAAGGAGAAACTATGTTTTTTGTTCAATGAGACAACGAGATCACAATGAGCACACTCACCCATAGAAATGTGTGTCTCAGTGGTTTCTTGACTCAAGACAAGGTAGAAGGAATACGGATATGTTTTTCTTTTGAAAACTCTAGTCCTTCCATCAATCTCTTGTGGCAATCGAAACAAACCTCTAACCCAGAGGTATCATTATATTTTTTCTTCCATTTTGAATTGTGAGCAATATATACAAATGCCACATTGGTAGTAACCTCCAATACAGATTATATTAAACTATTACACCATATACTGATAATAAAAGTAAAAACTTTATGTGATTCTACAAGGAATTGAACAACCATGCATACAAATGATAGCAAAGTTTTATTATAACTCTAACAAAACATTGTAGCTTCCAAAAAGAAAGGCTAGATATTTATATGCCGAGGAGATTTTCTACTTGGTACTCACCTAAAATACCAACTCTCTTAAGTATGTAGTCAGTAGGCTTATAAGGTCCCTCAAAACCTACTCTATTAAGTATGGTGTCTTGTTAGAAGGGAAACCATGTGAGATAATGATCTAATGGACTTTTTTTATTGTAAATGATTCTTTGATTGTTTTTGGAAAATCTTTGAAAGTGTGCAACAAAAAAGTTATTTGTTTGTAACCAAAAGCATATGTATTCTTTATGAGAACACAAAATTATATGTGTTGGATGAATAGTCTTATTAGTCCCTGTTGAAGGATAACTGGGGACTCTAGCGTTCGATGGAGCTTTGACTGTCTATTACTTTGCATTTGACTTTCAATAATTTTTTCCTTTCCAAACTTTACATAGGGAAAAAATATTTATTTTTCTTTTTAATTTAAATTGACTTTATTGAACATTCTATTGGCTCACAAGATGAAAGTATTATTGCCGACCTTGCCTACCTCATCTTAGATAGCCTAAGTTTTTTTTTGGTCTATTATAACTCTTCCCTAAATATTAGTTTTTTAAGTCTTTCACACGATACATTTTTTGCATACTTAGATAACCTAAGTACATTGAAGCCATTTCTTCGACCGTCTTTGACTCTCATCTATGTATACAGTGAGTTTTTTTCAGCACTCTACCACCGTTCTCCACCGCCATATCCTTTCTCGGCACTCTACAACCTTTTTCCACCGTTCTCCACCACCATAGCCTTTCTGCATAGGCCTTTCTCAACACTCTACTGCCTTTTTCCATCGTTCTTCACCACCATAGCCTTTTTGCATAGGTCTTTTTGCACGGCCATAGGATGCTTCATATGCCATAGGGTGCATCATATACAGTGCATCACATATTAACTAAATATACATTGTTCGTTCATAAATTAACTAAATATACATTGTTCGTACATTGGGGATAAAACATTGTTCATGGGCTGGAGATAAATGTTCATGAGCAAGTGATAAATATTCCATTGGTTTGTGCGTTGAGGTGTTGTTGGTTTGGTCTGTGGTTGAGGTATAAAAGAATGTTCATGGGATAGAGAATAATGTTCATGAGCTAGTGGTGATAAATATTCTGTTGGTTTGTGGGTTGAGGCGTTGTTGGTTCAGTCTGCAGTTGAGGTAGAAATTGTTGTTGGTTCGGTTTGCAGTTGAGGTAGAAATTGTACACCACTCTTGCATTTCCACTTACATTGGGTATTTTTTTCTATTTTAAGTGCATCACAATCTGCTAATAATACATTGCTAACTTATAAGATAAATAAAAAAATTGTATTTTATTTCATACCTGGTTTCCCTCCCTCTCCATAAGAGCGCTTATGGCTCCCAACTCGTAAAATATATGCAAATTCATCAGACACGAGTCCCTCCACAACAAGTTTATTGGTCGACATTTAAAATTTCCAGTTTTCTTCATAGGTATTGATTACTATGAAGTTTATTGTATATGTAAAACCCTTGTTGTGATTCTACCATGGGTGTATCCTAACCCTAACCCTAAATCTTTTACGATTATTGTGGAGATTACATGAAAATATATCCATTCACACCTATCTTTGAATCAATGGATATTATTCTGGAGAATTTAGCTTAAGCATGGCTATTATTGAAATACAGAAAGGAGGCTTTACTATTATATCATCATAGAATAAGTAGCAGAAACATTATCTCTGACAAAGTAGAGATTTTCCTATGAATGGGCATCGGTGGGTCTGATCCAAAATTGTTTGAAAACATGAAGTTTATGTTACCTAAGCTTATCTATTACTGAATTAAATATACGAATCATTAATATTCTATCATAGAAGAAGCAACAAATGCATTAGTCGATACCATCCTTCCACCTCCTTGGGAACATTACATGTAGATTGTTGGGTCTTCCTATATCCACCATAGATAGTTCACTACTTTAGTTGAATTAGGAGCAAATTCTAGTGATTGTGTTATTCCTCGTCTGACACCTTTGAACTAAACTATTATATATCCTTAGCTGGCCTTCCTTCCAACAAAAAAATAATTTCCTTCTGTAATACGGAATGAAATCCTTCCATCCTTCTCAACTCTTCCCCAAGGAAATTGATCCTCGTCCAGAATGCTCCCGATACCCAACAACAACATTGATCTCTATTCAAAACCAGATGTTTACGAAAAGCTAGTTGAACTAGAATTTCAAAGAGATCGAACGCATGCACCAGGTAATCGGGATGGTCAAAAGTTATGATATCGTCATGTTTGGCTTCCCATAAAAATAATCAGTTCTGCAGCAAGACATGACACCGACACGAAGAATGAAACACAACATTGCTAATCACCAAGCACAATTAGGAAGCATAATAGAGGCTCGCATTTTTCCATTGCTCTTTATCTTCCCTTCTATCATTGTGTTTAGTTGACAGCTTTTGTGCCTTTTCCATCTCACGGACCCAATGAAAACGAGTCTGAACATATCTCTTACTAATATGACATCCGACTTCATTCCTCTTACGGAGAATGAATCCCACAATGCGCACAAGAAGAATCAATTTGTCTACTGAGAGCAAGAAGTTGGCTCATGTTAGAGATTCGGGGAGTGATAGATTCGTTAAGCGGAAGGCAGGCAGGCCGTAAGACCAACAAACCAACAAGCCTTGTGTTTCATTTCACATAGTAAATCAGGTCACAAACAACTGCACCCTGCTCGGTCTATTATCTTCATTGTTCTCATTCTTTCTGGATAATGGGCAAGCCCTTTTCATTAATTATTAAATAAACTTGAATAGTTTTCCAGTGGATTAATGAGTCCTATAAATCTGGTCACATTCAACATTCAACCGCAATCTTCTCAATGTCACATTCAACTGCAATCTTCTCGATGTCACATTCAACCGCAACCTTCTCAATGTAGTGTCCTCATAGTTCTCATTATTTCTCGATAATGCACCGACCCTTTTCATTATTTATAAATAAACTTGAATAGATGTCTAGTGCATTAATTCCCTATCATACCACAATGCACGTGTACGGTGGAAGTAAATCCTACTCAATGCAATGTACTCTCCATACAAGGGACGACAGCCCCAATCCAGCAACCATCCCCATCCATCCATGCATTCACTTTCATAGAACCACCTGCCCCGTGTTCATAGTTTGTGTGTCATGCTCTTTTCATATTTCATGTTTACAATCAAAGATCACAAATCTTTTCTCTGTCTTTTTCAAATTCATTTGTTAGATATGGCCATTAACACAGTCCATCGTTACAGAGCTACAGACAAACAATTGTTGAATCTCATTGCGAGGTATTTAATTATTTGTTTAGCAGTTCGTAAAGCGGAGTGCATTAATACTAGCAGGATATGGATCTATAACAAGGTATGTTGTTAGCTATATTATTGGTACTTCTAGGTATATTAGATACTAGTACTAGATTGACTACATATGCTACCCTTACCATTGGTGTTAGTAGTTCTGCTTATGGATCTCATAATTAGGCTCTACCAATTCTTATGAGACTGACATTTTGTGTTCTAGGATTTATGTTATTAGGTTTAATTGTCAATGTAGGACTAGGGCTTATGTTATTAGTAGTGGTACTTTTTTTTCCTACTAACATCTCTTTTTTTCTCATTCGTGGAAAATTGTTGCCCATTTTTTTTATTTTGATTTGAGTTGGTTAAGATGAGTCCTCAATGTAATTGTGCTTATTAAGCACTCACATTCTCACTGTGTCTTGGGAAGCACTTAGTCTTGGGCTGACATATTTGTATAAGTAATTTCAACTATTGAGTTCACTGGATCAAGGGAGAAGGTTGGACTCTCTCTGTCTCCCTGAATACATCCAAAGGATCTCATCTTGGCTCCAGCAGATTTGATTAGTGACAAGATTTATTTTACTAAGGCTAATCAGTCCAGGTTGAAAATATTTTGTATCATTGGGAATTGTTGAAAGATGTAATTGGAGATCAAGTGTGCTTATGGAATCTAGAAAGGCTAAAGGCTAGTGTCCAAACCGCTAAGACGACGCAAGTAATTTACTCTAAGGTTGGATAGTGAGACTTGTAGGCTACATACTACAAAGTCTAGTAGGTTCTATCAGAATTGGACAAGCTACAAAAAACGCAAGATTGAATCCGTCTAAGGGCTCCCACCTAGAGAAAAACCAACAACCTAGATCAACCAACTATCCGGAAAACACCCAGCCGAATAGCAAGATTAGAAAAGGCCTTCCACATGTTATGCATGTAATGAGACAAATGACAAATGTATTTGTGTGAAAACTTAAAAAATGTTAAAGTAATTATATATACTATGTGGACCTGTTCAACTATGTACTTTTTTCGTGATTAATATTGTAGCAAACTTCATTTGTTTATAATATATATCCTTGACCCTCTTTGTCGTGCTTTTGTTTTTAGATATCCTTGTGTTGAATTGGGTGTTCCCTAGACCATCAGTTGACTATAGAAAAAATTAGTACTTAGTGAGCAATCTACCCTTTTTTAAAAACAATTTGACAGTACCTTGTTTAACTGTCAGTTTGTTCCAAGTAAAAGTTGATAACTATTTTGATCTGTCATTAGCATGTGAGGACCCAAAAATGTAAGCAGTGAAATCTATAAATATTGATGACCTTTTAGCTAAAAACACCTCCATTGGCTGAAAAAATGGCATGCTACCCACTCTTCCTGCTTTAACGTTTCAAGTTTTTCTTCACATCACTTCGACCCATTGATCTACATTTCATCAAGTCCCCTCTTTCTTTGTCGATATATAGCATATTGGTGAACGTACTCTTTCTTCCACCGATATAGTTACTATCGATGAGTTAGTGATTTCCTCACCAATACACTGGCCACCTTCCCACGAACTTGGTTGATACATTGGTGTGCTTTCACTAAAATTTGTCAACACGCACATCTTTATCACCGATGAAGTTTGTGTGATTAGCTCTGGTACACCAAAAATGTTCACGCAATTATCTTCGCTATGCACGTGCCTTTCATTGGATAACTTCCTTTCATCTTCGTCAATACATCACATAGCGGCACCACTCCTTCCTTTATCCTCAATACATTGTGTAGCAGCATGTTTCATCTTTCTCTCGTCGAAGTACTGCTTTTTGACGAGTTTTCATCTTATTTTTTCAATGTGCCAACAAAAGGATGTCGACCTCTCATCGGTAATGAGCGCATCGGCGGTAATATCCTTGCTCTCATCGACAATGACTCTATCCATGAGATACACCTTCGTCTTGAGACCTCTTTTACTCTCCTCCAATTCAGTTGCTTCTTGTTGCTCCTATCATCTTTAATGGTTAATATTTCTACACCTAACCAGATAATTGATGCTTGATCACACACCTCACCTGACCCCCTTCATGTTGCGGTAATAATTAAGTTTGTTGTGTCGCCAGTAACTTTCACTACACGTACCATGTCACCTTGTTTATTTTTTGTTTCTTGATTTTATGAATAATCATGATCATGAGAGTGTCATCTATCATAGGATGGTTAAATACAATATCTTTAGGCCTTGCGCTAGCTCCAAAACACATCTTAAGATAAAATTGGTCCTTCCGGCCCCTAAACAGTGTTAATCACTTCAAACGTCAATTGGTTGTTTTTGCAGATTTATAATTTTGTGCTACTGACACATTATAAATCAGCAGAGCAGCAAACATATATTCATTTAAAGACAAGATGTTGGGTGCATCATGGATTGAGTAGACACTTAATGATTTAGGTGGGAGGATTATTTTGAATATTTGAGACACTGTTAGACTTATGAAAGAATGCAATAACAGATTTTCTATATTGGTCTTGGTTTCTAGATGACGGTTAAAAGTTCTAGTTCTGTTTTCTTTGAAACAACTGAAACATGTATATCTCGAGGGTTTCAGGAAATTTAGGGATCATCATTATTTTCATGACTTACAGTCATTCAAAGAGGGTTTACTGGAGATGCATTGTCTCTGCATGAAGTGCACATTTTGTGAAAAAACGAGTTTTTTTTCAGATTGCTCTTAGTTCACATTTTAGAATGCCACTCTAACAAACACAACCAATATTTTTCGATCCTTGAGTTCCTTTGTTAGCGATCTACTTTGGGAGTTTAGAGAGTTGTGTTATGGTTGTGTGAGAAGTATTTAATGGACATCGATTGAACCATTAATGGAGAAGTTAAGAGGAATTCTGCAGTCAATTACAGCAGTCAATAAATGGATTCGAAGTGGCAAGAGAATACCTCTCATTGTTTGCTCCACTTGATATGCGTTTTGATTGGAAACAAGCGTTCATAAAGTAGGACAATTTGAGTTCACCTATTTCTGGCAACCATTCCATACTTGCTGCAGAGGGATTTCAGTCATTTTCCACTGTAACAAAATTACAAACTAGCTCTGGGCATTGAGTACCAGGCAGGGAATCATTTTACAGTTTGTGGAGGAAGGTTGTTGCAAGTAATGACGATTTGCTCAAAATTGCAAAAACATGTTGTCCAATGTTAAAACATGTTGCTCCTAAATCGATAGATACCTTAAATGTAGTAAACTTGGTTACACAACTGAATAGATCAAGTTCCAAATTTGGTGGTTATGATTCAGTCTATGGTCAGTGTTTCTCAACAAAGTGTCTCTTGAAATGGTGCGAACGGATATTGGATTTGAATTTAAACTTTGGTAGTAATTTGTTGTCAGTCTACACACTTGAACATATTCTCATTGAGGCACTAGACATCTTTGTTGCTTTAGTTACTTACAAGGACAAGAGACATTTTGTTATGAGAAACAGTACAAAGGTTTGGTATATATCTCAATCACAAGTGGAGTATTTATATCAAGTACACAAGCCCCCCATATTTAATATGTGCAATCTATCTTTCAAATTGGGCGTGATTTCCTACATACCCACCAAAAAAATAGAATAAAACAATTTGGGCACGCACTTTTGCAAATATTCAAAAAAAATTACTATGCCTAGAGTGTGTAACATGTTTTGTTAAACATAATGAGTCCATTACATCTTACAGTTGGGATTGGTGTATCTCTGATAGTGTTTATCCATGGTCAACAGAGTGCTAGCACATAAGCTCTTTGTGATGGAATTTGCATGTTTTTTTCTAACTCTATTAGATCAACCAAGTGCAGTAGTAATGGAAGGACTATCGGTTGAAATAGTTCACAAGGGTTACCGAATTGTTTTGGATAAGCTTAAAATAGTGCCTCATATGTACTGGAAGCTTTGAATCATTTGCTTGATGATAATAGAGAACTATTTGTACTAGAACTTTAGGCGGCAGTTAAACCTCATCCTTATTTTATGTTATTTGCAACCAATACACACGACTCAGAGTTAATGTCGACATGATCTGGATTTATGAGTGGAACGAAATGAAACACAAATCTATAACATTAACCCAAAGATGCAGTGAACAATAACAGAGATACAATGAAACTTAACTTCTATTTAATAAAGAAATCTGTTGAAACTGTAAAATGCAGAATGAAACAAACTTGCTCGAATGGTGGTAGCTAATCTCTGAGAAGAGTTGTGGAAGCTATGCACATTCGACTGAGCACATAACAACGAAGCTTCCAAGCATTTTTATCATCAAGAAGTAATCGAAAAACCCTAGACATCCAAAAACCTAACCCTAGGAGATGAAGCGTCAAAATTCATGTGGGCCCCAATGGGGTAAGTTGGTACATCAACTTCCCGGGGTCGTAACTTTTTCATACGATCTTCGTTTTAGGCACATGATAGCCCACTAGAAAATTATATCTGAGAACTACACATTTTGCTATCACACTCTGACTTTTTCTACAGTGTGACTGTGGTGAGCCAAAAACTGTTGTTTAGGGCCTCAAAACAGCCCCAGAATTTTAGGACTCGAAAAGCTAGAAAAAAACTTCCAAGACAAAAATTGTATGTGAGACAGTTGGAAGAAGTGGGTGGCCATCGATATCCACCTATATCAATCCCCCCCGGAGGAAGAAATGGTCTCCATTGCATTGATTTCCCCTATCAGATGAGGAAATTTCTGTTGAATTTATCCCCGGATGAGCCACCTGCCTTGGTGCAGGAGTTTCCCCACTTTAACAACATTATAAATCTTAAGCTTTTGTTGGCAACTACCCTTGACCTATGTTTCCATGATCTGATTAGTGGATGCATGTTCCATGCAGTCAGGGTTGATATCTCTCGGTGTCATTTTTTTTGTTATATCTGAGGTGTCCAATAATGGTGGAAAGTATGGCCAAAGGAGGTCCAAATTAAACATTGAGTGCAAGCCGAGGAATGGGGGAATGTTGAGCTCAAAAGAATTGTCATCCACATCCTTGGTGATGGTGTAAGATACATAGTGGAGTGGAAGAAGCTCTTGATGGGGTCTTGTAAGGCGTTCTTTCTACAAATGCAACCAAACTTTATCTCCCAACTAAAACTTGTATGGCACCCAGTGTTGATCATGGCGTTGCTTGTACTTGGCATTGGATTTCTGCAAAATACCCCGAACCAATTGGTAGATGTGTTGGATTCATTGAATTAACCGGGTGGATTTGTCAACTTCGGTTTGAGTATGGGATGATTAGGACTATGTGGATACAACGGGCAGTGCAACATCCATGGGACCTGTTATCCCCATTTTGTGGATAACTAAGGAGATTATGTCTCGAGGCCCTCAGGCTGCATATATGGAGTGTCAAGAGACTACAAGACCAGCAGTACCCTTTTTCACAGATGGAAACCACTCTCACTACCACAGATGATCACAGATATCCAGATGGAATCCACCACATCAGTTGGCTTACGGAAGGCAGTGGGCCTTGCTCCATGAGGTACAAGTCTGTATTATGGTGAGCATCATTTCAATATTTAATCCATTTGAGTATGTTGTATCTTATATTGCTCTAGATTTCATGATATATTCTTGGACATTATGCCTTTTTCCTTTCTTCGCCTTGGTGGTTGACATTCTTCCCTAGTAAGTGGTTTTTCTTGGGATGGGTTTGCTACTAGGAACTCCCTTAAAGAGCCATCATACCGTTCCCAACCATACTTACCAGTTTCCATCAGTATTCCCCTCCATTTCCTTATCTCATGGGATTTTAGGGTGTATTGACCCAAGAAGGGTTTGTCCCTCATTCTGTGGGAAGAAGGGGTTGAAGGTCTAGAGGGGTTGATGTTGGGTAAAAGATAAAATCCTTGTATAAACCTTCAAGATGCTTCACCTAGGGATCACCCAAAAAAGCAATGAAACGCATATCTTTGAGTAAATCGGACCCACAATATAATAAAGAATTCTTAAAAGGTTAGTTGAAGGATAGGAGGTCTCATCACGAGTTGACCTATCACGTCCATGAATATCTAGTGGTATGGCATTGCCATCATCTGGTCACCAAACTAAGGTAATGGCTCTCAGTTGCATGGCTGAGAGAAAGGGGGTCTCATCACGATCCATCCTTCTCATTTCCACTAGGTGTTTGTGGGTGACATTGCCATCATCTGGTTACCATTCCAGGGAATTTACCTTCAACCTCTCATTATGCTATATTGAAAGAAAATACAATGAAAGAAAGATAAAAGGAAATTGATGGGCTTAGAAAAAGTGCATTGCAGATGAAGGCACCACACACCCTCTATAAAGGCACCCATGAATGAGACACTACAACCCCTTGTATGTCATGAGATCTATGCCCATTGAGTCTTGATCCCAACCACTTCTTCCACTTTACATGGCTTAGAGAGGGATCTCTTGCAAACTCTCCTTGAACTAGGGAAAGAACAACCCAATAGGACACCTCGTCCACCCTCCCATATTCAAGCTTGACAAGTCACATAATGTCTTTGAGCAATTAATTGTTTGATATAGTGATCTTTGATGCACATGCTTAGGTGGGTCATTTATTGATTGGATTCACTTATCATGATGTTATGACTTGAGATCCTTGGAGGGTGTGCTCATTTGTCTTTGCAAGACCTAGTTGTTGGACAGTTTTGGGAGAACAAGCCTAGCTTGGGCTTCCATGGGGATACAATCCCACAGGTTGGATGTTAAGGGCCCGCATGCCAGATGAGAAAGATTAAACTTGGGAGGCATTGAAGATGACTTGGACGACATAGCCTAGCCCCCAGATGCCAAACATTTTGTTAGAAAAACAGGACCGCGGAGCAATAAAATAAAACAAATGCAGAAACAAAACACAGAAGACACATAATACAAAAGAGACACAGATTTACGTGGTTCACCCAGTGTGGGATACGTCCACCAGAGAAATTGTCAGGTCCTTCCTTTATTATTATCCAACAAATGAAGGGATACAACCTACATCAAAACCCGTTGTAACTTCCTCTTATTTCTCTCACAATCTCCTCTCTCAGAATACAATACTTGCCACCATCCATAGTCGCGATACATTTCCCTCATAAAAGAGGGTTGCCTTCTAGGGAAAAAAAACCTAACATAATCTCTACCGTAAGATCTGCGACCTTATAATGAACGGTCCAGATTTACAATGAAATTACAATATACTTTTACAAGGCAATTTTTTCTTCGGGGGCTTCTCCCCTGAACCCCCGCTTTCCCCCAGACCCCCCAGCCGGGGGGATAGGCCCCCCGGACCCCGCAGAGGGGGTACCCCCCTCTGCACTCCCCCGCATGGAAGAGTGTACATACTTCTGGGGTGTAAATACTTCATGGGGTATAAACACGGCTGAAAGCAAGGACCTCTTAATCAGGAAGATAATCAGGCTCCAC
>ML805841.1:60383-77308 GCA_009831015.1 Picea engelmannii | reverse complement strand
TTTTACAGAACTTAGTTGATTAGTAACCGTATTAAATTCATTTAAATGATCTGCAACAGACCCACCTTCCGACATCTTCATATTAAATAATCTCTTCATTAGAAATACCTTATTGGACGTCGAGGGTTTTTCATACAATTTAGCCAACACGTCCATCAAACCCTTCGTTGTCTTTTCTTTCGAGATATTGAAAGCCACTGACGCTGCCAGGCTCAGCCGTATCATTCCTAGAGCCTTTCTGTCAAGAATCTCCCATTCTTCATCCTTCATGGCCACCGTCTTCTTTGATACTCCGCTCAATGGTAGGAATAGATCCTTCTGATATAAATAATCTTCCATCTACATCTTCCATAACTAGTAGTTTTGGCCATTAAATTTCTCGACCCTAAACTTTCCATCTTTCGACATTGCTCCCACTCGAACCAGGAACCCTCTTTTCCTGCAAGTTACCTTACGCGCTGATACCAGTTGTTAGAAAAACGGGACCGTGGAGCAATAAAATAAAACAAATGCCGAAATAAAACACAGACGATACACAATACAAGAGAGACACAGATTTACGTGGTTCACCCAGTGTGGGCTACGTCCACCAGAGAAATTGCCAGGTCCTTTATTTATTATTATCCAGCAAAATGAAGGGATACAACCTATAGAAAAATCCGTTGTAACTTCCTCTTCTTTCTCTCACAGTCTCCTCTCTCAAAATACAATACTTGCCAACCTACATAGCTGCAATACATTTCCCTCATAAAAGAGGGTTGCCTTCTAGGGAAAAAAACCCTAACATAATCTCTATCGTTAGATATGCAACCTTATAATGAACGGTCCAAATTTACAATGAAATTACAATATACTTTTACAAGGCAATTTTTGCTTCGGGGGCTTCACCCCCGAACCCCCGTTGGGGGCCCGCTTGACCCCAGACCCCCCAGCCGGGGAGATAGCCCCCCCAGACCCCGCAGAGGGGGTACCCCCCCTCTACACTCCCCTGCGTGGAAGAGTGTACATACTTCTGGGGTGTAAATACTTCATGGGGTATAAACACGGCTGAAAGTAAAAGACCTCTAAATCAGGAAGATAATTAGGCTCCACAACCAACACTCTACACTCCCCCGCATGGAAGAGTGTACATACTTCTGGGATGTAAATACTTCATGGGGTATAAACATGGTTGAGAGTAAAATACCTCTGAATCGGGAAGATAATCAGGCTCCACAACCAACAAGTCTTGTGGTTTACCCCTTAACTTATGGACAAGTCACCTTGGTGACATTTTGTATAAATAAGAGATCATAAGACCTCATTTTAACATAAGTCTCCCTCATGGTGAGATGTATTGGTATGAAATTTTCGCGACACTTGGATCTATTTGTCTCTTGTGCACTTGTTTATGGCTATCTTGATGAATGGTTGATGGAGGAGTGAGGAGCTAGCCTTGGATGAATGTTTTCTATCTTTTATGGTGGATTATCTTGGCATCTTCTTGATTTTGGTATGGTATTTTACTCTTATGTTATTATTCTTTTCAAGTCAAGGATTATTGTGCTAGGAGCTAGGTGGGAAGTATAGGGGCATACACCCCCACCATAGTCTTCATTATTGTATGCTTCATCTTATTGATTAAGCAAGGGTTTGCTACGAGAAGTATAAGGGCATACACCCTCTTAGCTTAAACCATAGCTAGAGAAACTTTCCTTGGGAACTAAAATGGCTTACACCCCTAAGGAGGTATCTCCTCTAGCTCTTTCTTTATTTGACTCCATTAACCCAATAGTAAAGGAACTAGTCATACATTTTTTTCATTGGAGATTTAAAATCATTTCCTTGGGAAACACAAATTTTGATCTTTTGAAAGGTTTATCACTTAAGGTTGGTTTGCCTCATTGAGAGGAGTCTTCCCCTACTAGGGCATCCCCTCTCTCCCACTACTTTAATTTTTGTTACAAACTTTAACCTACAGCCATTAGGGTTGCATAACCCTAGCTACTAACACTCTCTTAACTCTTAAACTAACCCTAGACTATCTCTCTAACTTCACTCACGACCTTGTCTACTAAATAGGGAGCACCTTTTGGGATACTTCTTGGCACTTTTCCATGGTTTATTTTGCTGCTACATGCCATTGAGTGCTACAACCATAAGGCTGCAATTTTCTATAGAAAATACATGGTTATAACAACTTGCTTTATTCAACCTTAAAGTGTCATTTTTCAGTCATACTTGATTGCCATACTCATTGACAATATTGTTGATTGATATTATGATTTACATGCTGATTTGAATGTCTTGATTGCTGATATAAACTATCATATATTGTTTCAAATTAGGGTCAACAAGTTTAACTTGTTGATCCATACTAACATATATTGTTGTAAGTTGGATTTTCTTGTGTCTTGGGCAGGTAAAATCATCCAGAGAAGTAATATTCCTTTGGGGAAACAATCATTTGAATTACAAGGAATCTTTTTTCACTTTTCATTCCACTTAGACTTGACCTCTAGGGGCTTCACTTCCATTTCTCTCAATCTCCATCTCAATCCCCCTAGGGTCACTAAGATCACCTCCCTAGAGTGACCTAGTCACCCTTGAAGTGTGGGACCTACATCGAGGCGACATTGGCTGTAGGATTACCAAATTGTAGAACTTACTTTGCGGTTGGGTCGGGCTTTTCCCAACCTACAACTTGCGTTGTAATAATACCCAATGGTTGAAATCCCAACCCCGCCTGAAAGGGGTTGTGGTCGATTGAGCTATGTATGGATCTATTGTAAATGTGATGAACATAGGGAAGACTCTCATCCCATGTCTGTGATTTCTTGGAATTGTACATGCACAAGATATGCTCTAGCATCATGTTGACAACCTCAGTTTGGCCATCTGTTTAGGGGTAGAAGGTAGTGAATTTGGTGATCTTGGTATCCAGCCGTGACCAGGGCTCGACCATAATGCGCTAAGGAAACGGTTTTCCCAATGTAATATGATGGTTTGTGGTATCCCAAAATGTACCCATACTCGTTCGAAGAAGAGCTTGGCAGTGGAATCCACTGTGATGCTCTTCTTGCAAGCAGCCAGAATCACCATCTTGGGAAATTGATCAACAAGCACAAAAACATAGTCATTTCCCTACTTGGTTGAAGGAAGGCTCGACATGTAGTCCATCAAGATGGATTCCCAAGGCATGTTGAGAGTAGGGAGAGGGGTGTGCATGCCTTGTTTCTTGATGGCCAGTTTGTCAATGGCACAGGCCATGTAAGACCTGATATACTTGTTGACCTTATGTCGAAGTTTCGACCAATAGAAATGTTGTTGCAACACTTCCACTCTATGTTCTACACCGAAGTGTCATGCCACCTGACTGTAGTCATCTTCCCAAATTAGCTTTTCTTGCTCACTTGATGGGACACAGATATGGCCCAAATGGAACAACAACACGTCCTGAAGATGGAAATCAATGGAAATTGTGTTTGTGCCCAGCATATGGTATGTAGTGGTGAAGTCAGTATCTCTCTCGTAGAGTTGAGGCCATCCGGAGGTCTCATGTCCATAGGAGTGTAGCATCGTGGTTAGTGTTGCAAATCAAGGTTGATTGAGGCAGTCAGGGACGCATTTGGTCCTCCCTGTCTTATACTTGATGTTGAGATGGAACTGCTACAAGTATATGGACCACTTCTGATGGTGATCATTCTGCAATTTTTCTTGTGTATGTATGAACTGTAGAGGATTATGATCAATTTTGATGCTTGTCTCCTTCTTGAGAATGTAATTCCTCCGCTGGCGGCAGGCTTGTACAATGTAGTACATTTCTTTGTCATAAGTGGGGTACTTACAGATGATATTTGATAGTGTCTCACTAATATAGGCCACAGGATGTCTGTGATGAGTGAGAATTGTGCCCACGAAATAGTCTGAAGCATCTTTCTCAATCTCAAAAGGATGTTGCACAAGGGATGCTTCAAATCATCGAACATTTTTTGTTGCAACTATCCCCACATGAAATTTTCCTTTCCACCCCACCCCCCCCCGGTCACTTGGCTAAGGGCCCATGTGATTTGGAGAATTCCAACACGAACTTGCGATAGAAATTGGTAAGGCCTAAGAAGCTTCGAACCTCGGTGAGTGTGGTCGGGGTTGGCCAGTAAAAAATGACCTGGATCTTGGTTGGATCAACATGCACCCCATGCTCATCAACAATGTATCCTAGGTATTGGACCTGTTCATGCCGAAGAAGCATTTTTTCAAATTTGTATATTGTTATAGCAAGATTTGCCTCACCCTATATTTGCATATATGCATATACACATATTTCCAAATTTGCATATATGCATCTTGCACACTATACAACATGTGTATACACAGGCTGCTCCACTACAGCCCATGTACATCGGGATTTGTGCCAAAAAATGAAATTAAATGTCAGGTTTCCATGTCATGATAGGAGATCTCTGATCCTTGGCCTTCCATATACTGGAAACATTCCGACTCGGCCCTTCAGTTCCATTTTGAAGGATATAAAGAGGCCAATTCCGAGCTATGTAAAGGGAGAAAGAATTAAACTTTGAGAGAAAAGTTACTCTAGAGGAATTATTTACTTCATATTGAGTCTGCATCCCTTTGTCCTTTAAGTCTGAACACAGTGTTCAGCCCCCAAGATCTTCCCTTATTGATTGAGAACCTCATTGCTTCTCTCTTACGAGCTTGCCTTTGGTGGAGGATTGAAGTGGTGGAGGCCCAGCTGGAAGAAACTTAGTTTCTCGTTTTGAACCGTGCCAACACGGATGTCTGTAACATTTTCACTTATGTTGATCATTTATTAATAGAAATACTCTTTTCCCGTCCAATTGATATCTTGAAAATATATTGAATTATTATTCCATGGGCGTATTTGTCATGTTTATTAATGGATTATGCTATCTAATGTGCTAACCTTTTATATTACCACCATATACTTGCTTTGCTTGTTTGTTGAGAACTTGTCACAGGTATATAGCTTTGGGTCGAAGTGCTCAATGGTGGACTTCATCAAACATCTGGACGAGGTAGGCCTCATTCTTATCTCACTTGCATATTGGTTTATATAGCATGTTATTGGGATAGAGTTGATTTCTGCAGTCATTTTTGTTTGTTGTGTTTTACCCTAGCCATAAAGAGATTTTCCTCGTAAAAAAATTGGCGACCATACTGGGGATTGAATCTTCTTTCTTAGGGTTTGGAGTACTTTTCTCCTTAGATTGCTCTCGTTTCAATTGTGTTTCTTGTCGCATCATTTCTTGACAGTTTCTGGTCACTCTGGGTCTGAGTTCTCAGCCTTTCTCCCTTTCCTAGCTTTGTTTTGAAGCATATACGTGCCTTTTGTCTTGACAGTCGTGTACATACGTTGGTTGTCTCACTTCAATATGCATATATACGCTCTATTTTCCTGAACAGTCGTGTACATCAGTCTCTCTTTCTTGTTTTTTGGGTCTGGTAGTTGATGGGTGGGATCTGATGGTTGTTGAGTCTTCTTAGGTCTCTGTAGTGCCTGTTGAGTGCTTGTGGGATGACAGGAAACCCTCTTTTGGTTGAATTTATGGGTGGTGTCTTTCTCATCATCTTTTCATTTTTTATTGTCCTTGTACATTGGGATGAGTGTTTTGATGCTTTGTATCCTGTTTGAGTTATCTCTTTCTATACACAGTAGGGTTATATATCAAGTTACTTTTCAGTCCATGCATTTTTAGTTTTGTTATATTGAAAATACAAAAAACTAGGCATTTTGCATTGCTTAGCATTTTTTTCTATTTAGTCTTTTTCATTGGCTTAGTGCATATAGTGAAAGATTGCATTTTTACTTTTGAATTGCAGATTTGAATTTGAAAATTGCATTAGTTTTTAGAAGCATATCATTCATTGAAAGTTAAAGTTAGGACTTTGCATTATTTTCATATCTACTTTTCTTGCAGAGTCATAACACCATGAGTTTCACTACCATACCTTTTTGAGTAATCACAGCCATTAAAATCAACACTATAATTTAAAATTAATTAGTCACGATTTTACTTTCTAGGGTGCACAAACTAGCCTAGGATTTAGTGCCTTGGAATAGGATTTTGTGAGTAAACTTCTCCAAGGCAATTAAATCAACATATGTGTCTGAGTCAGGGAGTGGAGAAATCCATTTTATAATTGGTAAGATCATGAGGCTTCGTTCACACCGGAGTTAATCACGAGGTCACGCGAAGTCGGTTGAAGGGATATCCCCCTGATACCTTGCTAGCGTCAAAGATATTTCTGGGGATCTTGATAGTGCCTTTACTTCCGTGAGAGGCGGTGCTTTCAAGGTTTCGGGCTTTGCTACCCTGCCCATACGGTGGACCTTACTTACGATTACTCGCCTGTGATCGGTTATACAATGGTTTATTAGTTGCTTGACTTAGGTGTCTCATAGGTTACTTGCAGGTATTATTCTACAGGTACCCTGGGTCAGATAAGGGTCGGACAGCACACGGCCTTTATGGAGGATTACCTCTCTGAGGGGATCTGACCGACTGGTTGTTAAGCCCACGAGGGCCCTTATAACTGATTTTGTTACCTCTAATCTTCAGCAGGGAGTCCCAGGCCCCTCTTAGGCGAGACATACCTTCTTTAGGGAGGGAGGCCACTCTGCCACTTTACCCCGTTTGCATGCATTTTGGTCGTTTGATTTTTGGTGTGCTCTTTGATTACTAGTAGGCCTTATCATATATTTTGTATCTTTAGATTCTTGATTCATCATGGAGTCAGACCAGCCTCCCCGCCAGTCTCGTCGCTTGTTACAGTTACCACCAGATTTCGAGTCTTTGCCTTCTAAAAGACATAGAGTTGTTATACGTGGTACACACACATCCACTGTTCAGACTTGTTATTCTACAAGGATGAGTATTCAACCTAGTCTTCAAAATACTGGGAGCCCTTCGACTCCCACACCCACTATAGTTAATGGCACCCCTTCGACTCTTGCAAACTCAAGGTTGTAGTGCCAAAGGAACCTATCATTACTATAGCTCGGCCTATAGTAAATGCTTAAGCTACCACCTTGAACCCCTTTGGGTCACTTGGCCACACACCAGGATACAATGTTCAGTACATCCCTATGGATTCTAGTCCCTTTTCTTATGGTATGCCCAACTTTACTTCGCGGTTTTCAAACTCCATCCCAGTTGTTGGCTCTAATGCTAACATTGGGCTTGGGGGAAGTACACCTTCCTACACTCCTTTTTCATTTGGTGGATCTCAAATCCCTCAAATGACTCCTAATAAGGGAGGCATTCTTTCTTTTAACCCCGGGACCAATCCTCCTACTTCTAGGTGGAATAATCAATCTGGCAGACAAGCTTCGGCTCAAGTTCTGTCCTACAACCCTATCTCCTTGGTGTAGATTCTAACCAATACATTTGGCATGATGAATCCACCTCTATCCTTTGGATTCCCACCCGAAGGAGGTCAGTTTCATTCTTTGGGCAACCCCCAACCTAGATCTAATCTAGCTGGGGGAAATTTCTATAACCCTCAATAGAACATTCCTACTGGAATGATGCCCAACCAACCTTTTATGAATCAGCCTGGAGGAGGGCCTTATAACATCGGACAAGGCCATGGTGCTTACCAGAACCCTAGATGGCTTGTAGTTCTTCAAGCACAATATTTCCCGGGAGCTTGGGCTAGATGTCACAACCCTGTCTCCCTTTTCTGGCCATGCGTAATCTGCAAGACTTGTCTAAGTTAATGAATGACCCTGTGAGTCAAGATCCTACATGGCCCATTGTCCCCACCAAGCTTCCTTCAGACATCCTGAAGTTTGAGGGTAAGAATGGAGAGGATCCTGGTGATCACATCACTACCTTTCACCTTTGGTGCTCATCGAATTCCCTTAATGACGATTCTATTCAATTAAGATTATTTTAACGCGCCCTCATTAGAGTTGTTGCGAAATGGCATATTGAGCTACCTAGGGGGGCATATGGGAATTTTAGTCAGTTGGTGATGGTCTTCCTCAACCACTTCCAGTTTCCCATTCGTTATTATGTTGGCTTAGAATTGTTGTCAACTTTACGCCAGGATACTTCCACTCATATCTCAGACCATATTCAGGAGTGGATTATATGGAAGAGGTTGATTAAGATACCTATACCCCTGGCCTTTCTTTTAGAATGGTTCCTTAAGTCTTTTCACGCTCCTATCTTAAAGGACGTTGCTACTTCCAGGGTTACCACTGAGGAAGAGGTGATCTTTAGAGCCCAACAGTTATACTTGATATACGCTCAGTCTGGGATGTTATACTACCTTATTCCCAATGCACTGTGGTCAACTTACGACCCTAGAAAAAATCTCGGACCTCATGCCGATGGCATTGTAGGTGTCGCCAATGTAAAGTCCATAGACTTGGTGACAAGCCATATGAAATATTTGTCTCTTAACACATCTGCAGGAGGGACAGCTTCTTCTGTGTCTTCCGAACCCACTTAGTCGGCGGATGTACATTCTATGCAATTGTCGGTCAACCCAAATGGTAACCAACAACCAGGAGGGAATAAGAATAAAGGACGTAATACTCGTAAGGGTGGGAAAAATGGTAATAAAACCAAGGGAAATGTAAATAATGAGAATATGAATGATAATGTTGGAGAGGGAAAATGAGAAATACATAAGGTGAAGTTTCCATGTAAGCTTTGCACAGATTATCACCTTACCCATTTGTGCCCCAAACTTGTAGAAGCGGTGAGGCTATTATCTAAATTGCTCGTTGTGTTGACGAATCCATTCCCACATAATCAACACCTAGCCTCGATCTCCTCAAACGTCAGAAATGCGGTTGGTGGGACTCAAAACCCACCATTGCAAGATGGTGATCGTTTATGTATCAATATGGTCAATGTGAAAGTTAATGTAGCCACTCAATCCTCGAGATTATAGCTCTTCACAAGCTATTCCTGGTCTAGAATCGCCTCCTCCTCCTCCAGAGACGACTTTACATATTGAGAAACCAGAGACACCACCTCATATTCCGAAAGGAGTACTCAAGCACTCTACCCACAACCCAAATCCTAGAGCCGCCCAGAAATACTCTATTGTTGAGGACCTGAGTCAAACCCCTTGTGCGATGTTGGTTTTGGAGGTACTCCAAACGTGTCCTTCATATAGGAATGTCTTACTCTCTGCTTTAGGAACTCTATAACCTAGTGGCTCAAAATTTATCAAGTTTGATGTCACAGATGTGAAGCCTCGCTCGCCTTACCATGTGGTTTTCCAAATCCACGTGGAGTACTCGAAGTATACCATCAAACGTGTGGTCGTTGATGAAGGCACTGCTACGTGTGTGATTTCCATGATCTATTGAAAAGATCTTGGTTCTCTAACTCTTTCCAAGTCATCGAACATGTTGACTAATTTTGACGATCATTCCTTCTACCCTCACGATATTCTTCCTGCCTTTCTGGTCCAGTTAGGTGGGAAGACGATAGAGGTGGAGGTAGAGGTAGTTGATGCACCTCTTGATTATAACTTGTTACTAGGACGCAATTGGACCTATGTTATGGTCGTCGTCGTATCATCCGTCTTTCATACTCTTTTTTTTCCTCATGAAGGGAAGATCGTGATGATCGACCAATTATCCTTTGCGTACGCTAATCCTAATGCATCTAATGGACCGTCGATCCCTGTGATCGACAATTCTCAACTAGCAACTGATAATATCAGTGTCAGAATGTGTCACACACCCTCGTTGCGGCGTAATAGATTTTTCGCCTTTTCTCGAGGGATAGAATCCTCGAAATCCTATGGGGCTTAGTACAGGCTGCAGACGCCTCCTCTGCCTTGACAGAGTCTCTGCGCGACCTCTCGGTCTTAAGGATCATTCAGTTTCTTGTATGAGCCGAAGCGGCTCCTTCGATTCCTTGCTGAAATCTCAATTCAATCGATCCACAGGTCCTTTGGAAGTTTCCCTGTGCAAACAGCACTAGGCGCGATCTCCACGACTCCCAAGCAACCACAGCGCTATGACCAAGGCCTATTCCCAAAGGCGCTTGTCGTAACTCGCCATCTCACGAGTTCGCGAGTCGAAGCTCTCGACTCCTCCTTTCCAATCTCGTGATACCCGAGATCACGAAATGGGTATAGATCCCTTCTGTCAGTGCCCTCCGCGCATGACCACTGGCTAGGCTAAACACTAGCTCCCATCACAACTCACGAATTCGCAAGTCGAAGGGTTGAATCTCCGTGCTCTTCTCGTGCGAACCTCTGAAACTTGGAAGTCAGCGCGGGTTGACCTTCCTTTCACACTTCTCACAACTCGCCACTTCGCGAGTTGTAGCGTCGAGCTCCCATGCTCGTATCTCGCGAATCCCCGAGACACGAGAAGTCAACGGAGTGTTGAATACCTTTTCCTAGGCGACGCATGTCTGCCAGTCAACCATGTGGGTCCCACCTTGTGGTTCTGCCACGTGTCCACACTCGTGCCTCGGCTCTCGGCACTTCGCGACTTTTGATGTCGAGAAGAGGTTCTCTCAACCTCCGAGCCTCCGAAGGCGGGATGCGCACAATGAAACTCTTGATCCAATGGTCCTCCCTTGACCTGGATCCAATGACTATCCTTTCTCCTCGTGATTTCTCCACTCGCGACTTGGAGCACCACACTACTGGGCTATCATCTTATGAACCTCTGAGTTCGCGAGATCCCTCGATTTCTGCCACCTTTCCTCCTCAGATGGACGGTCCTGATCTTCTCGCGACTTCGCCACCCGCAAAGTCTAAGCGCCCAACCTTGGCACCTTCCCTTCACGAAACCCCGAGAAGCGATGTTAGCTTTCCCTCTCACGTTCTCACTATTCGCAACTTCGCAAGTCGAAGGGTTGAACTCTCGTTTCCTTATCTCACGAATCCCTGAGACGTGATAGGTCAACGAGTGTTGACTCCTTTCACTAGGTGACACGTGTCTACCTATCTATCGCATGGGCCCACCTTGCGGTTCTACCACGTGTCCCTCATCCCCAGCTTCGACACTTCGCAACTTCACTTCCCAAAGCGCTACCTCCTTTGTATCCCGACACCCGAAGTGTCGAGATCCCGAACTCCTCATTACTCCTTATCGCAACTCGCGACTTCGGGACTTTCGGGACAAAAGTCTCGACCTCCTATCCGTCGATATGTTGAAATTCCAACACGTCGTCAATGCGGGTGCCACAACAAAACTTCCCACCTTTTTGGAGTTTCGGACTTCGCGACTTCACGAATCATGATGCTAAGCTTTCGGTTCTTCAACCCACGAAACCCCGAAATACCGAGTTCCGATGCACTTCACCAATAACTCGCTCACACAAATCCTTTCGCCCCTTCGAGACTTCGCCTTTCGCGACCTCGCGAATCCACGAAATGAGATTACACGATTGATCCAACGGTTCTTGTCGACTCAGATCCTACGGTCCGATTTCTCCCGAACATAAAACTTGAAAATAGGCTTACCGTAACTCCCCTGCTCCTCTGCAATATCTGACGGCTCTCAAGACTTCGCGAATTCTCCACAGAGAATTTCGACCGTCCAATGCCTCCTTGACGAGTCTTGCGAAGCGAAAACGGTATTCCTTCGCTGCTATTTCGAGATTTCAAGAGGATCATTCTTCCTCATACAGGGTTACTAAGACTTGCGCCTTCAAATCCTTTTTCAGGTTCTTGGTGAGCTTTCTAAGAAGGGTGTCTCTATGGGGAGATCTACCCAGGGTATTACCTCAGACGGATAAGGGTGTCTCTATGGGGAGATCTACCCAGGGTATTACCTCAGACGGATAAGGGTGTCTCTATGGGGAGATCTACCCAGGGTATTACCTCAGACGGATAAGGGTGTAGATTTCCCGAGAACAGACTTGAAGTCTGAATTAATTCAATATGTGTATAAATAGTGATTTATAAAACATAAGCCATACGTAGTCTTTCCATTATAAGCGTGCAACCACCATTTCTAAATCAAAACACTACACAGACAGTCTTATACTCAAACCATTCATAAAACTGCACAGACGGTGAGCATACATTTCAGCATATAAATTTCAAGATGCAAAATGTAAAACACTTATCAGAAATAACACCAGATGTGATTGCAACTGCTGAGAGGGGTGCTCGTTTCCACCCAACCGTAGGCTCAGCGATTCCCAATGGATTTACCACTAGCCACCCCTGAGCTGAGACCACAATGCTGCAAGACTGCATCTCTATTTTCCAGTGATCGAGAATGAAGGTTACTTTCCTTCTTCTCTGTTATCACTCACTCTGTATTTTTCCAGAGTTCTCTTCTTCTTTCCCTCGCATCTTCCCTTGATCGCCCACACTTCTTGCCTTTTCTCTATTCGGTGAGGTTGCATGTGGCATGACTTTCCTCATAGTGGTTAGGTCTAAGGACTCTAGGGATGGGTGGTTCACCCCCATCCCTCATTACTCATGAGGATCCCTTTACCTACCAATCCTGACGAGTCATTTAATTCGGGGCCAGTGAGCCACTCTTGGTTCTCCGGGCCAGTGAAGTCCAAATACGGTATTGGTTTTGGGTGGAAGTTAATGCCACCATTCTAGGTTCCTTCCACCACCTTTCTTCAGCCATCGTGGTCTCTTTTTCAGCATATCCCCTCTCAGTAGTCTTGCAATATATATTTATAATATTATTCACATTCATCGACCTTTTTCACAAGGTCCATTCATATCACACATTCACATTTTTTGGTTTGCCACAGTTCTTGGCCAGTATAGTTATTTTTACAAACTGGGGGAAACAGGGTGTTACAATTCCCTCCCTCTTAAAGGAACATTGTCCTCGATGTTCTTATCTATCAACATGACATGCATGTACAGAAGTAAACAAAATTGGATATGCTTGTCTCATGGCATCCTCCATTTCCCATGTAGCCTCATCTGGGCCAAAATGTCTCCACTGCACCTTGACTTTAGCAATGGTTCGGTTTCGGAGTGGGGTTTCCTTTCTGTCCAGTATGCATTGGGGTTCTAGTAGAAATTCTCCCTCCGATTCCACCTGGATCATAGACTAGTCAATTATATGGTTAGCATCATGTACATATTTCTTCAATAATGAGACATGGAAAACATTATGTGCTTTGACTGTGGGAGGAAGTGCTAGACTATAGGCTACAGATCCCACTCTATCTATAACCTCAAAGGGTCCACAATAACAAGGTGCCAACTTGGCACAAGATCCCATTTTCAGAGAACTCTTCCGGGGTCTAACTCTGAGATATACATGGTCTCTCGTTTTGAACTCTCTTGGAGTTCTCTTTTGATCAACATAACTTTTCTGTCGGTTCTGGGCGACCTTCCGGTTTTGTTTTATCTGAGTCACCTGCTATTCCATTTCTTTCAACATGTCAGGTCCAAAAGAAATCATGTTTACGGGATTACTCCAGCTGACTGGAGTGTTACACGGTCTACCATAGAGGGCTTCGAAGGGGCTCATCTTCAAGGATGTTTGGTAGCCGTTGGTGTAGGTGAATTCTACCAGTGGTAGGTAGTCTTCCCACTTCCTGGGTTGATGCATTACATGCATTCTTAGCATGTCTTCAAGTATTTGGTTCACTCGTTCTATTTGTCCGTCGGTTTGAGGGTGAGAGGCAGTGCTAAACAACAATTTGGTCTCTAAGCTAGCCATCAGTGATTTCCAAAAGTTAGAAGTAAATTCCGTGTCTCTGTCAGACACGATCTCTTTTGGCATACCATGCAGTCTAAATATCTCCTTCATGAATACCTGGGCGACGTCTATTGCCTTGCAAGTCGACCTTACAGGGATGAAGTGAGCAGACTTGCTCAATTTATCCACCACCACCATAATGGCATCATTCTGTTTGTTTGAGGTTGGTAATCCAGTGATGAAATCCATGGAGATGGTTTCCCATTTCCATTCTGGGATTGGTAAAGGTTGCAATAATATTGTTGGGTGTCGATGTTCTACTTTAACCTGTTGGCACTCTATGCATTTGGCTAAGTACTCGGCTATGTCTTTCTTCATTCCAGGCCAAAAGAATTATCTCCTAGTGGTCGTGATCATCTTCTGGTATCCTGGATGACCAGAATAGGGTCCTTTATGTAGTTCATCCAGTATGAACCTCTTCAATTCATCACAATCTAGAATATAAAATCTGCTTCTATAAGTGAGCAGACCTCCTTCGGTCATCTGGTAGCCTTCATATTTCTCTCCGGCGGGTCTTTGTTGTAGCTACATGGTCACGGTCTGGACGAAGGGATCTATTTCTTGTGCATTTCTGATTCTTTCCTTGACATTTATCTCATAGATGCTCACCATTGCTAGGTGAATTGTTTTCATACTTCTACTAAGGGCATCGGCCACCCTATTTTCCTTTCCTTTAATGTGTATGATTTCAAAATCGAACTCGTTAAGGAGGGCCATCCATCTAGCTTGTCTAGCATTGAGCTTTGGTTGATCAAACAGGTATCGCAATCCACAGTGATATGTCATAAGCACAAACTTTCTTCCCAAGAGGTAATGCCTCCACATTTTCAAGGCATGCACAATGGAAGCAGTTCTAGATCATGGGTCACATAATTGACTTCATGCTCATTCAATTTTTTGGATTCATAGCAGATCACACTTCCTTCCTGCATAAGGACGCCTTCGAGCCCTTCCTTACAGGCATCTGTGCACACGAGGAAGTCAGCTTCTGGATTGGCAATCTTCAACACAGGTGCATGGGTCAGTAGATGTTTCAGGGTTTGAAATCTTTCTTCACACTTCTGTGTCCACAAGAATTTTGTCCCCTTCTTCTGGAGGGCAGTGATTGGACAACCAATCTTGGAGAATCCTTTTATAAATCTCCTATAGTATCTTGCTAATCCCATAAAGGATCTGACGTCCGAAACATCCTTTGGGGTAGGCCATTCCATAATAGACCTGATTTTGTCAGGGTCTACCGCTACTCCTTCTTCAGAGAGAACATGGCCTAAGTAATGTATTTGCTTATGGAAGAATTCACATTTGCTGAATTTGGCATAGAGCTGATGTTCTCTTAGCACTTGCAACACAAGTCTAATATGCTCTTCATGCTCTTTTCTGTTCTTGGAGTAAATTAATATATCGTCAATAAAAACAAGCACAAATTTGTCTAGGAATTTGCTGAGTACATTGTTCATCAAGCACATAAAAGTAGCAGGGGCATTGGTCAACCCAAATGGCACCACCACAAACTCATAGTGACCATACCTCATTCGGAAAGAATTTTATGGATGTCTTCACCCTTGATTCGGACTTGATGGTATCCTGACCTCAAATTAATCTTTGAGAAAATAGACGCACCCCCCAATTGATCGAACAGGTCATCGATCCTAGGCAACGGGTACTTGTTCTTTATGGTTACCTTATTGAGTTGCCTATAATCTATACACAGTCTAAGGGTACTGTCCTTCTTTTTCACAAACAGGACTGGTGCTCCCCACGGAGACACGTTGGGTCGAATATAGCCTTTATCCATCATTTCTTTTAATTGCATCTTGAGTTCAACTAACTCGGGTGTGCTCATCTGGTAGGGTGTCCTAGACATTGACACCGCTCCCGGTGCAAGTTCTATCGAGAAGTCTATGTCCCTTCTATGAGGTAAACCCACTAACTCTTTCGAAAACACATCTTTGTATTCTCTCAGGATAGGGTGATCATCAGGGCTTGGTTTGTCACCTTCAATTGTTTTCAACAACTGTATTTCATATAGGGTACATCCCTTTCAGCAATACTTTCTCATTTGCAGAGTTGATATTTGTCTCACCGAAATAGGTTTTCGGATCCCTTGAAGGGTTATCTTTTTCCCTTCTTTAATTACACATTCTAAGGTTTTGTGGTAACAGTCCAATCTGGATTTATGGGCGGCTAGCCAATCCATACCAATTAGCAGATCATACGATCCCAGGGGTAATAATTTAAGGGTTGTTTGGGTGGGGAATCTACCCAACATCAATTGGTAGGCCGGTATAACCTCTGCTACCCTTCTTTTGGTGCCAGTGTCTAACTATACCAACCATGGCTTGGTATGTTTTTGTGGCTTTAGTTTACACTTATCAACAGCTTTAGGGGCTATGTAACTCAAATTTGAACCAGGGTCAATTAAAACAAACACTAGATGGTTGGAAATCATACCTTCTATTTCCACTACTAAAGCTTGGTGGTCGGCTTGGTTATTATCCAAGGATGCATAAATTTGTGGCTCACTCCTGGCCACATCATTGATGGTAGTAGCTTTTTGGATGTTTTAAATCCTCTAACTATTATGTTGTCGGTGTGGACAGTCTCTCAATAGATGTCCTTCCCCCCAACCCCAGCATTTCAAAGGTTGATCCGGATTTATGTAGGAACACAATGAAATACAGAAATACACATAAACGCAGAGATGCAGCAGAAATAAGACTTCATTTCATTAATAACAAATGACTGAAATATGCTTACAAACAGAATGTAAATAAACTAGCTAAGGCGCTGGTAGCTTATCTCTGAGAAGAGATGTGGCTGCTACTCGCATCCGTCAGAAGATCATTACAATGAGGCTCTAGAGGCCTTTTTACAATAGACGAAAATGCCAAAAGTCATATACATCCAAAAACCTAACCCTAGGAGATGAAGCGCCAAAAGTCATGTGGGCCCCGTTTGGGCAAGTTAGTACATCAACTTCCCAAGGTCGTAACTTTTGCATACGATCTCCGTTTTAGGCGTGTGATAGCTCGTTGGAAAGGTATCGTCGAGGAGATTCATTTTGGGGCCTCAATCATGCCTTTGGCTATCATTGAGAACCTAGATCTCAAAAAAACCTTCATTTAGGCCCCCAAAATGGCCCGGAAGTTAAAACCTGCTAAAAATAGTAAATTGCCAAAATTGCCAGAAAACTATTTTGAGCCAGTCGGAAAAGGTGGGTGGCCACCGA
>ML805841.1:27383-55523 GCA_009831015.1 Picea engelmannii | reverse complement strand
TATCATTGAGAACCTAGATCTCAAAAAACCTTCATTTAGGCCCCCAAAATGGCCCCGGAAGTTAAAACCTGCTAAAAATAGTAAATTGCCAAAATTGCCAGAAAACTGTTTTGAGCCAGTCGGAAAAGGTGGGTGGCCACCGACATCCACCTGGATCAAAGGTTCTCTCTTTGGGTTATCAGTCTTCACTGATATGGGTCCATAAGTTTTATTTCCGCTCAAGGAGGGAAAATTCTGTTGGTGCATACTCCGGGATGGGAAGCTCATTCTTGGGTTCTTCTTATAGTTCTTAAATCTTGGGGATTTAATTCCCCTTTTCTGAAATCTTGAACTATTATTTTGTTTCCATCCTTCGCGAGGTTCTGCTCAATGCCCAAACTGTTCATGACAATAGGTTGCCTTTCGAATAGTGCCTTCTAGAGTCTTTGGCTCATCAAATTCATTTCTATTCCGATAGTCCTTAGGTAGTCCACTAATGAAGCGTTGCACCTTTGCCTTTTCTGCCTTGATATAGGGTACATACCTCAACAAATCGAGGAATTTTTTGACATATTCTTCTATAGTGAGTTGTCCCGGTTTGAGTTCATAAAAATCTTTAGTCTTTTCGTCGAAATGTTTTTCCAACAGATACTTCTTTCGGAAGTATTTCTCAAACCGTTCCCAAGACAGGTCCTCTTCGCGAACCCCTTTCACATTCTTAAGGTCTTCCCACCAAATGGAATTCTTTCCATTCAAGTTGAAGGTGGCCACTCGGGCCTTCATATTTTCTAAAAAGTCATGGACTCCAAAATACTTCTTTAGTCCAAGTAGCTAGGCCTCTGCTTCCTCTCCCTTCTTTATTTCACCGTCGAAGGAGAGTGGTTTGGCTTTTCTGAATACTTCAAATTTACGACCTTTGGAAGACTTTTGCTTCTTTTGTTTCCTTTGGGGATAGGAACTGGTTCTGCTACTAGAAGATCCCTCTGAATCGCCAGCTTCCTTCTCAGAGGAGTCATCCGACGCTTGTCCTTTACCTCTGGGGTAGACCTTTTTCGAGGTTCTCCTCTCAGTGTGACCACTAATATGACCATGTTTTTGAGTTTCAGGTTCATGTTTCATTTTTCTTTGTAGATCGGATAAACTCTGTAGTAAAACTGCGTTAATTTCTATTTGTTTTTCTTATTCTTTCATCATCCTTTCATTGTCGGCCTTACAGCTTTGTAATTCAACAATGAGGCTCCTCACAATCTTAGCTAGATCTTGAGGGGTCCCTGCTGCCCTCCTTTCATCGGACTCTTCGTCTCTATTGTGGCAGGCTTCTCCCACTTCATGGTGAGTCACCATACTATGCGTTGATAATTTCTCGCGGTTGATCTTCCGCTTGTGTGCAAGAGGAAAAACGTTGGTTGTTAGTCAATATTTATTTTTATTTATAACTAGTACATAATTCATATTTTCACATGTACACACACACAATAGGGATTTTTCATTCTTAACTTCGTCTTTTTTATTAGGAAGGTTAAGACAGGAGGTTACTCTTTTTTTTTTTTTTTTTTTTTAAGAGTGTTCCGAACGGNAACTCGTTCATGAGCCCAAGCAGGCCAAGTGTTGTAACCATGCTCTGATACCAATTTGTAACACACCCCCACTGCGGCATAATAGATTTTTCTCCTTTTCTTGAGGGACAGAATCCCCGAAATCCTACAGGGCTTAGTACAGGCTGCAGAAGCCTCCTCTGCGCGACCTCTCGGTCTTAAGGATCGTTTAGTTTCTTTTATGAGCCGAAGAAGATCCTTCGATTCCTTGTTGAAATCTCAATTCAATCAATCCACAGGTCCTTTGGAAGTTCCCCTGTGCGAACAGCACTAGGTGCGAGCTCCACAACTCCCAAGCTACCACAGTGCTATGACAGGGGCCTATTCCCAACGACGCTTGTCGCAACTCACCATCTCGCGAGTTCGCGAGTCGAAGCTCTCGAATCCTCCTTTCCAATCTCGCAATACCCGAGATCACAAAATGGGTATAGCTCCCTTCTGTCAGTGCCCTCCACACGTGACCACCGACTAGGCTAAACACTAGCTCTCGTCGCAACTCACAAATTCGCAAGTCGAAGGGTTGAATCTTCGTTCTCTTCCGGTGCGAACCTCTGAAACTTGGAAGTCAGTGAGGGTTGACCTTCCTTTCACACTTCTCGCAACTCGCCACTTCACGAGTTGTAGCGTCGAGCTCCCATGCTCGTATCTCGCGAATGACCGAGACGCGAGAAGTCAATGAAGTGTTGACTCCTTTTTCCCAGGCGACGTGTGTCCGCCTGTCAACCACGTGGGCCCCACCTTGTGGTTCTGCCATGTGTCCACACTCGTGCCTCGGCTCTCGGCACTTCGCGACTTCTGATGTCGAGAAGAGGTTCTCTCAACCTCTGAACCTCCGAAGGCACAATGCACACGATGAAACTCATGATCCAATGGTCCTCCCTTGACCTAGATCCAACGGCTATCCTTGCTCCTCGTGATTTCGCCACTCGCGACTTGGAGCACCCAACTCCTGGGCTCTCATCTTACGAACCTCCAAGTTCGCGAGATCCCTTGATTTCTGCCACCTGTCCTCCTCAGATGGACGGTCCTGATCTTCTCACGACTTCGCCACTCACAAAGTCTAGGCACCCAACCTTGGCACCTTCCCTTCACGAAACCCTAAGAAGTGATGTTAGCTTTCCTTCTCGCGTTCTCCCTATTTGCGACTTCGCAAGTAGAAGGGTTGAAATCTCGTTCCCTTATCTCACAAATCCCCGAGACGTGAGAGATCAATGAGTGTTGACTCCTTTCACTAGGTGACACGTGTCCTCCTATCTATCACACGGGCCCACCTTGTGGTTCTACCACGTGTCCCTCGTCCTCATCTTCGGCACTTCACGACTTCGCTTCCCGAAGCGCTACCTCCTTTGTATCCTGACACCCGAAGTGTCGAGATCCCGAACTCCTCATTACTCCTTATCGCAACTCGTGACTTCGGGACTTTCGGGACAAAAGTCTCAACCTCCTATCCGTCGATATGCCGAAATTCCAAAATGTCGACACATCATCAACGCGGGTCCCACAACGGAACTTCCCGCATTTTTGGAGTTTTCGACTTCGCGACTTCATGAATCCTGATGCTAAGCTTTCGATTCTTCAACCCACGAAACCCTGAAATATCGAGATCTGATGCACTTCACCAATAACTGGCTCACACAAATCCTTTCACCCCTTCGGGACTTCGCCTTTCGCGACCTCGCGAATCTTGAAGCAAGGGTTTTAACCCTTCAACTCGCGAATCCACGAAATGAGATTACGCGAGTGATCCAACGGTTCCTGTCGACTCAGATCCTATGGTATGATTTCTCCCAAACTTAAAACTTGAAAATAGGCTTACTGTAACTCCCCTGCTCCTCTGCAAGATCTAACGGCTCTCGGGACTTCGCGAATTTTCCACGAAGAATTCCGACCGTCCAATGCCTCCTTAACGACTCTTGCGAAGCGAACACGGTATTCCTTCCCTGTTATTTCAGGATTTCAAGAGGATCATTCTTCCTCATACAGGGTTACTAAGACTTGCGCCTTCAAATCCTTTTCTGGGTTCTTGGTGAGCTTTCTAAGAAGGGTGTCTCTATGGGGAGATCTACCCAGGGTATTACCTGAGACGGATAAGGGTGTAGATTTCCCGAGAATAGACTTGAAGTCTGAATTAATTCAATATGTGTATAAATAGTGATTTATAAAACATAATCCATACGTAGTCTTTCCATTATAAGTGTGCAACCACCATTTCTAAATCAAAACACTACACAGACTGTGAGCATACATGTCAGCATATAAATTTCAAGATGAAAAATGTAAAACACTTATCAGAAATAACACCAGATGTGATTGCAACTGCTGAGAGGGGTGCTCGTTTCCACCCAACCGTAGGCTCAGCGATTCCCAACGGATTTTCCACTAGCCACCCCTGAGCTGAGACCACGATGTTGCGAGACTGCATCTTTGTTTGCCAGTGACCGAGAACGAAGGTTACTCTCCTTCTTCTCCGCTATCACTCACTCTGTATTTTTCCAGAGTTCTCTTCCTCTTTCCCTCACGTCTTCCCTTGATTGCTTACACTTCCTGCCTTTTCTCTGTTCAGTGAGGTTATGTGTGGCACGACTTTCCTTGCAGTGGTCAGGTCTGAGGACTCTACAGATGGGCGGTTCACCCCCATCCCTCATTACTCATGAGCATCCCTTTACCTACCAATTCTGACAAGTCATTTAATTCGAGACCAGCAAGCTGCTCTTCGTTCTCTAGGCCAGTGAAGTCCAAATACGGTATTGGTTTTGGGTGGAAGTTAACACCACCATTCTAGGTTCCTTCCACCACCTTTCTTCATCCATCGTGGTCTCTTTTTCAGCATACCCCCTCTCAGCAGTCCTGCAATATATATTTATAATATTATTCACATTCATCGACCTTTTTCACAAGGTCCATTCATATCACACATTCACATTTTTGGGTTTGCCACAGTTCTTGGCCAGTATAGTTATTTTTACAAACTGGGGGAAACAAGGTGTTACTTTATTTGTCCTTGGGGTACTTTTGCATACTGGAAAATGCCTTTTGACCTTAAAAATGTCGGAGCAACCTTCCAACGTGCCATGACTTTCGCTATTCACGATCTTTAGCATATAGTAGAAGCTTACCTTGATGATATTGCTACTCACTCTCGCAAGAGAGCAGATCACGCTACTCACCTTCGGCTTGTTTTTGAAAGATGTCATTATTATAGAATCCGGTTGAACCCTCAAAAGTGCATCTTTTCCGTTAAGTTCAGTCATCTTTTTGGTTTTCTAGTTTCTGAAACAGGGATCATGGTAGATCCACTAAAGTTTGAGGCAATACTTCGATTACCTTCCCTGCGCACGATTAGAAAATTTCAAGGTTTACAAGGGAAATCTAACTTTCTTCAATGGTTTATAGCGAACTATGCCACTATCACTAAGGGTTTCATGCATCTCTTGAAGAAGGACACCCCTTTTATCTGGGATGAGCAAGCCCAGGATTCCTTCGATGCTTTCAAGAAAGCCTTGGTATCAGGACCTCTGTTGAAGCCTTCTGACTTCAGTAGAGATTTCTTACTTTATATCGTCGTGTCTGAAGATATGATTGGTATGGTTCTGGTTCAGAAAGATGATGAGTTCCACGAGCACGTCATCTACTATCTTAGTGAAACTTTAGTCAACCCTGAACTTAACTACTCTCACGTCAAAAAGATAGCTTTGGTTGTGGTTCACGCAGTTCAATGTTTGCATCAATATATATTAATTTGCAAGACTACGGTGGTTGTTGATGTCAATCCATTTCAATATGTCCTTACCAGACGTATCATAGGGGGAAAATATAATAAATGGATTGTCATTTTATGGGAATTTGATCTCGATTTCACTTCCGCGAAATCCAAGAAATCCCTAGTCTTCACCGATTTAATATCCGATTTCCCACGATCAGATGAGGATGTTATCTATGTTGATTTATTTGCCAATGAACACATTTTTCTTGTCTCGTCGTCTGACCCCTGGTATGGAAACATTGTTCTCTATATTCAAACCTTGAATTTCCCTCGGCATCTCTCACGAGATGACCGATGACGTGTAATATAACAAGCTAATAAATATACTATCGTCAGTGACACTTTGTATCGCTGAGGAATTGACAATATCTTGCATCGTTGTTTAACTCACGGAGAATCCAATTCTGTCTTCAATGATTGCCACAGTGGGGCTGGTGGTGGTCATCTATTTGGGCTTGCGACAGCCCAGAAAATTTTGCGAGTCAGTTATTTCTAGCCTACTATATTTAAAGATTGTATTGAAGCAGTTAAGAAGTGTCACCCCTGCTAGGTGTTTACTCAAAAAATGTGCTCGCATCCATCCCCTCTTCACCTGGGCATTGTCGTCGGTCCCTTCACCAAGTGGGGGGTGGACTTTGTGGATTGCAACCCAACTTCAGCTGGGGGGCATCAACACATTATCGCGGTCATCGAATACTTTACTATGTGGGTCGAGGCCATGCCTACAGTTAAATATGATGGGAATATTGCAACCTTCTTTGTATTCAATCAAATTATCGCCTAGTTCGGTATCTCGAGTGAGATTGTCACTGATCATGGAAGTCACTTTCAGAATGAAATGATGGAAGAATTAGAATCTAAGTTGGGGTTTAGACATGGTCATTCTTCTCCTTATTACCCTCGGGAAAATGGACAAGTAGAGGCTGTCAACAATTCTCTCAAGACCATTTTGCAAAAAACTGTCAGTCAAAACAAGTCCAACTAGCACATCATGCTATATCCCTCACTTTGGGCATACCGAACCTCGATCAAGATTGCCACTAGTTTTTCCCCTTTTTAGTTAATGCACAGTGTGGATTCAATTTTACCTATTGAATGTGAAAACCCTTCTCTTAATTTGGCAGTCGCGCTCCTACCTAACACTTCTAATCTTGAGCGACGCCTTGTACACCTAGAGAGTATTGATGAGCAGCATCGAGACACCTCTACGACTATCAAGGTGAACAAAAGATGTGTCAAGGTCTAGTATGATAAGTCTGTATGTCCTCGGTTGTATTTCGAGGGTGACTTGGTCCTCTTGTACGATTAAGCTAAAGAACCACTGGGGGCAGGCAAGTTTAAACCCATGTATCACGGTCCTTACATCGTGCGTGTTCTAGAAAAAGGAGCCTATGAGTTAGAAGATTATGAAGGGAATAGGTTGGTTGAGCCCAGAAATGGGCTCTACTTGAAAATATACTACGCTTGAGCCCCAAGCTTGGGAGAAACTCTTTGTATACTAATGTAATTTAGTGTATATATATTTTTCCTTTCTTGTTCATCTTCGGGTTGCTTATCATGTTTTCACTTGGTTGACAGATGTCAACAGAGTCTTCAGTATACCTAGGATTCACAGATGGATCCAGTTGTCGTACATGGAACTTGGCTTCTGTCCCTTGGGTGGTTTACTCACCTAAGGGTTTACTGGTTTCTTCAGGTGGTGTATTCCTAGGGCCATCCACAAACAATGTGGTTGAATATAGCGTCATCATAGAACTTATGCGTGATGATATCTCACTTGGTATTCATTCTTTAGAGGTTCGTCTGGACTCCCAATTAGTAGTATGTCAGTTGAATGACAATTACCATGTGTGTGATCCTACTCTACTCCAATGATTCCTACGGTTATGTCTTTTAGAACGACAGTTTGATTTTATTACATATTATCATATTCCTAGGAGTTATAATCATGTATCTGATGCTTATGCTAATTTTGTTTTAGATTGGCATTTGTCACATAACTAAAGAAAATAAAACCATCTCATCAATGTAAACATTATAAAATATAAGTAAAGCCTAAGATCGCTTTTTATATATTTCAAAAAATATGGTGTTTATAGTACAAAAATTGGGACTAATACCCTCAATACACATATACAGACGGTACTACAATATCCCATGACATATACGCCTGTGGCGTCGGATGTGTGTCATGGTAACAAACCACGACGTTTGCGAGACGTTGAAAGAGTTGTACCCATGCCATGGGTACACCAACCACTTGTCGTTGCATGGCTTCAGGTCATCATTGTGTTGTGCTATATGTTCAAGGGAAGTTAAGACCAATTCAAACATCTACTATCTTGTTGACCATCCAAGTCACTCATCCTTGTGTTAGTTGTACTTGGTGATTCCATCTTTTCACATCATCTCTCAGTGTATGTTTCATGTCGATTGATGGGGGATACATCAAGTCTCTCCTTTGATGAATCTCTTCCTATCTACTTCATCACATCATCTAGGAAATAGATCTATAAACCAACTGGTACCTTGAAGCTTGCAATCCTCAGTGGCAGACTTCCTCACAATCGATAGTGGATTTGCCTCATTGACTCCTGATTGATTGATTTTACAAGTGTTGGACATCAAATCCTCTATTCACACTTGCTATATTGTACTAGGTACCTTGGGGTCCTTTTACATCATTGGTGGGTCCCCTTGCATCTATTAATCATATACATCAATGACTAGTAATTAGACAAATTCTACCATGCTCAACACCAACTCATTTATTCACATGACATAGAATTAAACCATCGAGGTTGGGACAAAGACCTTGGGCCTAGGGGGTAGATCACTCATTCCTATTACCCATCCAAAGTTGATATGGATCATATCACTTCTACATAAGTACTTTGAATACTATGGGAGCAATATCATTGGTGCTCAATGTCTTCCTGGTTTTCAATGTGACATAGATCCACATTGTATTTTCTCGTGCATATGATCCCTTTTGACATGGATCCATCGTGTATTTTTCGTGGCCATGATCTTGCATTTCATTACATGGATATGCAATGAATTATGTTGGTGGCCATGCTTTATTTCTATTATGATCATGGGTATGCCTACCTGGAGGATGATCTATACATATTTGGTTGATGTCTGGTTGCATGTACTCATTGGTTCCTTGGTCTTCAACTCTTTCCTTACGCCATCTCATGATCAGAATTATTGTAATATGTTTTGTCCATCCGTTTGATTCAAAAATACTTAGATGTAAAATTATTTCTTAAGTATATATAAACATCCGACCAGATTCAGGAAATGAATATCATCTTTGACTATTTGCAAATAACATGTGAATGTCTTACTTATCCATAAAATTTAATAACAGTGATGAATAACTTACGGAAATAAAATGTTGAAATGAAGTAAAGTAAGATAAACAACAATTCAAATGGCACACAAAAAAATTGTTAACGGATATCACCCATCTTGGGCTACATCTATGGGTCCCTTTTCAACACTGAGACCGCTCTTCATTAATCTCAAATATGCTTATTTTACAATGATGGCTTACAATACCAAATTTGAATTCACTCTTCAATTCTACTGCTCAATCCCAGAAACAGAGGTCACCACTGAGTTCCTCACGAAATTCTGAGAAAAATGAGTACAAACTTGACTATGTTCTGAACATGTGCTTAAAGACCCCCTTTTGCATGCATAAGGAGACTATGGGTCTCATACATGAAAAATTGGACCAAGTATTTTCATACATGGAATTTTTACAGAGAACCAATGTCACCATTAGATTCCTTTTTAAATTATGATAAAAATGAGTATAAACACTCTATACCTTTCTCAAAGAACTCTATGGCACACAAAAGAATGAGGCAAACCAAAACTATGAACACCTCTTGCACGCAAAATGAGACAAATATGAACTTGGCATGAAATTTAATGTAGACCCGCTCTTGGCACAAATTCCAATGTGTTCATAGTGTGTACTAGCGCTTGCATATATATAGTTTTTAGGCCAAAATTAGGCCCCGTAGCTATAATTTTTTCATTACAACTTCTTAACGAAAACATAAATATAATTTTTTTATATTTATCTTTGCATGGTGCATTGGTGGCACAGTGGTAGGGGAGTTGGCATAATATATGGCGGTTTGTGAGGTCAAACCTCATCAGCCACGCCATTGGTTATGTTTGTTACTACATATCTGTTGGTGGTTGAAACTATTGGTTATATATAGTATATAACCACATGCAGACTTTGGAGCTTGGTTGCAACATGGATTTATATATATATATATATATATATATACCATGGTTGGCGAGTCCACCCTTAGACCTTTTTCCCACCAAAACAACACATTGTTAAACTTAAATATATGTTGTTCCCATATAGGTTAAGAACCAAATGAGTGGTGTGTTGGTGAAGGCGTTGACATGCAGTGGAGGAGGTCATGGGTTCAATCCCGATTGACTGTAGTGTTTTTTTTCTAGAACAAACCATATTAAACTAATCAAATCTGCCACATGGCAGTATCTAGTTAATCCACATGTCAACCAGACTGTACAATCGGTGTCATGTGTCAAAACCTGGTTAGTCCATGTCACTGCTCGATCACTCGTATGACCCTGCTAACTCAACCTATTACATGTCATGTGTCACATTGTCAGGTTTCCATTTTAGCACCATACGACCTATAAGGATGTTCCACATGTCACCCTTCTAATGGTTCCATGTGGCACCCCATTTTGACCTCCAAGACCTATTTGACCAAAACTTTGACTGGCCATATCTTTCGCATATGAACTTCGTCATTGGAAATCTATCACCAAGATATACACAATGAATTTGTTTTTAAGAGCATCTGAGAAGATCGATTTTTGAGCATTTTGGATCCTCCTGGATCACTTTTGAACATTTTGGATCCATAAATTCTCAAAATTTGATCATCTCAAATGTTCTTGAAAATCACTTCATTACGTAGAGCTTGGTGATAGCTTTCTAGCAACGCAAAAATCGCCTCAAACAAAGTTCGTATGAAGAATTTATGTTCGATCAAAGTTTTGGTCAATAGGGTCAAAAGTCAAAGGTGACATGTGGCATGACCATAAATCCATACAATGCTGATGTGGAAACATCATAGAGCACCACGTGGCACATCGTACACCTGACGTGGCATCCAATTGGGAAAGTGACAAGTGGCATCAACCATACAATTGTCAACAAGTGGACTAATTGTAGGGAGCCACGTGGACCAATCATATGGTGCCACATGACACCTTCAAGAAGGCCAAGTTGACCTAGGATCAAAATGGTTAGAGTCGAAATAAATCGAACATCCTACCTCCTAGCACCAGGCTAACGAATTAACAACATGTCATAACAAAATGAGCTAATGATTCCATCAAATATTCAGGTGGATATTAATATATTTATTGACTTATATAAATGAAATATGTCAAACAAAGTCGGCGGGGCTTGAACTCCAGACCTCCCACCATACATAACGCACAAATTAAGATATAGCGTGCCAACCGTTGTAGCATACGGTTGTGTTTTTACAACCAATCAAACAAATAATATTTAAATGGATGTGTGGGGTTCGAATGAGAGTTGGGGACCCACGCCCTATTTAATGGGCACAAAACCCAATGCACCATCACATCACAGAGTGTAAGAAGACAAATATCCCAAGGTCGACAAAAGTACGAGGAAGGTATGGACATTGCAATGGTTTAAGTGCCAAGGAGAGTAAGCATAATGATTCTTTCTTGATTTGTGTGCCATGGAGCACCATGTCCAAATATATGCATGTTTATACTCATTTTTCTCAGTTTCTCAAGAGGAGCACGATGGTGATGTTTGTTTTGTGCTAAGATGTTTTCTATGAAAGTATTAGTCCATATTTCCATTTATGAGCGCCACAGTGCAACATTTGGCGTGTACAGAGGGTAAAATTGAGTCCGTTCATAATATGGTCGACTTTATACTCCTTTTTCTCATAATTTCGAAAGGAGTTCAATGGTAAAATTTATTTTTGGGTTTGAGCAGTAGAATTGAAGAGTGACTTCGAGATTGGCTTTTTAAGTCTATTTTCATTGTAATTTTGACATTTGAGATTATGAAAAGCAGTCTCATTGTTTAAAGGGGACTCGGAGATGTAGCCTAGGAGAGGTGAATTATGTCATCAAATGTTATCTTTTTGAGTTCTTTTATTTTTAGCTATGTCATCTTGTTGGCCCTTGACCAACTTTTGAAGATACTTCATCACTTTTGACCCCTTTTTGGGACTTCGACAGGCTGTCGAAGGCAGAGCGCAAGTCAAAGCGGAGATCGTGGGATCTCGGCCCCCTTTTAGGGATTTTTTCATTTTGGGCTTATGTAACAGGTATGGGGATGTCGGCCCATAGGTTTACCCATGTTTAGGCCCATTTTGTAATGTATAAATAGATATCTAGAAGATGTAGGAAGAGGACAATGTGCTAAGTGCGAATAGTTGTGGATGCTTTGTGCATGCTATGTGTTAAGAACATGCAGAGCTAAGTGCAAGTGATTGTAAGAAGCTTGTGTATAGACAGTAAGAAGGCTTTGTGCTTAAACCTAGCTCGGGGAAGGAGGATTTGGCGAGGTGTGTGCAGATATCTTGTCCTATGAAGAGTGGGTTCCTATGGCTCTGTGCTTGTAGAAGATTGGGATAAGATAATAAAGAAGAGAAGAAGTTGGTGGACGTAGCCCCAAGATGGGGGTGAACCACGTATATCATGTGTTATGGTTGCTTTTTGCATTATGGTTGTTTTATTGCTCATATGATTTATGCTTAGTACAGTAATGTATGTTTAGATGTATCTGATATGATAACTTAGTGTTGGGTGATGTGAATGAGTACCAGATCTGGTCTATTTTGATGTTCTTAGTACTTGAATGTGTTGTATCTTGTTGAGTATTGAGATGGTCTGTAATTAGGGTTTATTTGCGCTGTAAAAAAAGGATAGATACTAAGGAATGATATCTGTTAAATGCTTTGTTAAGGTATTGTAATCACATATCTATGTCCCAGCTACGTTGCAGACATCTGATTCCTTCAACCACCCCTACCTCTACCTCGGGTGAGACTTCATATGCTTCGTAGGTGTTGCCTAAAGGGTCGGTAGTTAGGGTTTTGTTGGTGCATTGTTGAAGCATTGAACTTTGGGTCTGCCCCTGTGCCAACAAATGGTTTTGTTGTCGGGACTTGAAACTGTGATTGATGGGAACCGAGGAAAAGAGAAAGCTCTGTGCGTAGATCTATTTCCCTAGTACGCAGTACTCTACTTGACTTGCTAAGCTATGTACTAAGAAAGGAAGTATATCTGAAGAAAAGACATAAGATCTGAAAGCTTTGTGCTCTGATAAAGGTAAGAACAGTGAAAATTGTTTATTAAAGAGATAAGATCTGAAAGCTTTGGGCTATGTTAAAGGTAAGATAAGTGGAAATTTTTGTTTCGAAAGTATGGATCTAGGTATGTTTGAAAAATTTTGTTCTACTCTAAAAAATAGGGCACAATTAGAAGAAAGAAGATTTGATATGAGTAGATCTGATAGAAATTGTGAAAGATATGTTATTCCTATGCATAGAAAGGATTTTTGGACTAACAAATGTATGTAGGATCCTAGGAAGAATTTTCTGTAGGTTAGCCACCATGATCCTAGTGCGGAGTACAAGAAAGGTCGGGGATCATTTAAGAGAAAGAGAGGATTAACTCTTTGTTACAGTTGCAGAAGACTGAGACATCTTGATAAGGAATGCCCTGGTAGAAAACCTAGTCGTCTTTGTTGTAAAGCTATGGATCATGAAGTTCTGGATTTCCCTAGAATGATTGCTAAGGTTTAAAGAATGAATATGAGACAAGAAAACCCTGAGGAAGACCAAGAAAATGAGACCATGGCAGAACCCCAGAAAGAATAAGAGATTGTATTACTACAAATGAAAGAAACCCTGAAGGACCATAGAGATATCAACTTATCAGAGATATTCAAAGAAAAAAAGTGCATAGAAATAAGAATAGGAGATTTCGACATAGACTGTATTCTGGATGAGAAAACACAAGTGAATATCATGACAGAAGGAACCTGGGAAATTTTGGGAAAGCCTGTTATGATTCCTTCATTAGGAGGAATAGGATTATTTAGAGGAAAGTTGATAACCCTATGTGGAAGACTTACCCAGACATCTATGGCTGCTCATGGAACTTCAACAAAGGAAGAATTTGAGGTTGTTAAATTTATTGAGAACAACACCCTGTTTGCTATGTTACTAGGAAAAACCTGGATTGAGAAAGATCAGACCCGAAGAAAAGAAGAGGAAGCTCTAGAATAGAAAAAGAAAGACCTAAGAGACTTCATGGCTAAGAGAATAGAACACTTACTGAAAGAACAAGAAAACCAGTCGAAGCTACTGAGGACCAGAAATCTGGATGTCGAAGTTGAAAGAACACAAGAAGGCTTGAAACACTTGTCTGTACAGGAGAGTAGAGCACCTACCCCAGAAAAAGAAGAAGTATTTCCCTTGAACCTTAGGAAATACCACCAACATCATGAAGTTACTATGCCATGAGGAGATAAGACTCAAAATGGAAAGAGGAATATCAAGACGCATACCATAGGGAAGAAGGCTAGAAAGCTCAGCAAGAAGAAAGCAAAGTTAGAGAAGTTACAGGAATTTCCAGAGAAGACTTCGCAGAAGGAAGGTCTCCAGAATTCGAACTTCGCTGGAATATCAGAGCAACTCAGATTGGCACTTCGCCATCTCAGAGCAATATAACCGTTAAAGGCATTATGACCATTAGATTGTCGTTCCTGAATGGTTAAAACAACATTTATGATCAGAAAGCTTGTCATCGGTCCGTTGGGACCGTGCCATAACAGACATAATTGGATTGATGAAGGATTCTTGTCCATTGGAGGGATCTATTACATCGTTGTCTACTTATTCCGTCGATTGTTGCGCCGAGAACACTTTCGTGAATTGGATCCAACACAACTCATTATTGTCACGTTGTATTTACTGAGACTTCACCACCTGTTCCATTGCATTGAGCGCTTGTTAATCAACCTAAGTTTTTTGATCTCGAGCGTGCATGTCGGATGAACTCAGCATTGTAGAAAAGTGTGTCAAATGATTTCTAATCAAACTTATGGATGAGAAGGTGATGTTCGTCTAAATTCAAGCTTCATCGACGAGAGGAGTGCAAGCCTCCCCGTCAACTGCTCACGAATCCGAACCATCCCGAGCTACAACCGAGAAAAGAACCAAGCATCGAGATGACTTGGAAAATGCGAATTTAATCCCATCCATCCTGCCTCTAGTCGGCGTAGTGAATCGTGATAGTGTCCCCAAGGACTTCGACTACATCCTGATTACTGCGTACCTCCCGAAGGGGATACACATAGGCAAGCCTCAGTAGGATAAGATTATGACGTTGAATATCAGGGACTTCAACTTGGGAGACCGCAAGAACTTTAGCATCCTCGAAGCTCATATGTATTTGACTAGAACGAAGGGGAAGAAGTCGAGGATAATCCCCTAAACATGTACTATGGACCTCGCCCAGTCCACCATCCCGAGAATAATGAAGATACCCCATTTTGGAAGGCACCAGGAGGTTAACGGGTGCGTTAAGATCCTACTGTCGAGCTTCCATGGTGGTTATTTGTGGTTAGACAGACGCATCACCATCGATCTGGTGTTGATCCATCAGATCACCGGATTGAGAATGCAGGGACTAGACCCGTAAGACCTTTACCCAAGAAAGGTTGCAGACTGTGCCCTGGCGCAAAATATTAAAGTTACCTACGGGGATGTGGAGAAGGGGAAGCGAGGCTACAAGGTAGCCTCCATCCAGAATGACGTAGTGTGCCTTGCTTGTCAATTGATTGCTGGTAAGCTAGTAAGAAAGAACAAACCCATGCAGGTCACGGGGTTTGTTGTTAACCTCGCAGGAAAATGCGTGGAGGGGCTGCAAGCTACTTAGTGAACTAGTTAGAACAAGACTGTCACGAAGCTCAGGATTAGGGCTATGAGTTCCACTTTAGTTGGTTGTTGATCCTCATCACGTTCATAGCTTGGGAGATGCCGGAAGGTGTGACCTTCCCTAAAATAGATCCATATGAACCCTTAGCCACGAAGTTCACCACGCTCTGGTATTCGAGCGATATGGGAAAACAACGGCAGTGAAATGCGGTGTTCCACACCTACTACCTGCAGTTAAAGAGGGCTATTGAGGTTGTCCCTCGTATGACGCCGAACACCCTGCACAGGTTCAGGCCATTTGTGAAGTTCCACACAGATAGACATTTTATCTATATCACTACGCGTGGAGACCAACACAAAGAAGTACTACAGAGTTACTACAAACTCACAGAGGAGGACCTAGAAGAAATAACAAAGGAATGTCCTATAGAGCTCCTTATCCTGGTTGACCCTATAGAACTGTCCGACCCCGAACTAATCGAAATATCAGTGGTCACTCACGAAGGGTACGATACACCTAAAACTGGTAGAAGGAAGAAGAGAGAAGAGGTACAAAAGTTGAACATCACATCAGAAGAGACTACTTCAGAATCACCTAGCGGAGGAGGTGATGACAAAGTAGACAAAGAAGAGAACAATGGAGAAGAAGATAAGCATAAGCAAGGCGAAGTAACACCGCCATAGAATCCCCCTGATGACGCCAAACTTTCTAACAAAAGAAAGGTTTCTCCCATGAAACCCACATCACGAAAGAATTCAAAAGATAGTAACACCAAGCTACAGAGTGTGCTCACACCCGATGACTTCGACTTCATCATCACAATTGTATCGAACGCCTCGGAAGATATTTTGCAGAGAAATGAATCCAAGAAAGAGACCATGTATGAAAGGCTTGAAGTAGAACTGAGAGGGGTATGACAAGCCCTTCACTCTAGCCATGCAGTGTCCACTGCGCCCCCACCATCAGAAGAACTAGAGTTGGGAGATGAGCCTACCCAACTCCGTAGAATAGTTAATGCGACCAAATCTCGCTTTCATCGCACACATGAAGAAAAAGAACAGGCAACAGTGGCCCTTAAGCAATCACAAAAGGAAGTGATAGAGCAACGCCGAGTTGAGCAACAGGAAAAGGATGACCTACAAAGTTAGTTCAAAGAGGAGAGAGCACAGATCCAGCAAGAGAAGGAACAGCTTCTCGCGGAGCAGGTTGGAGTAAAAGAAGCATTCAACAGAGCACTTCGCTCTGTGACTGGCTTAGAGAAAAAGGAGGAAGACTCAGTGGAGCACCAAGTAGAGAAGCTTGTTGAAGCCATCCAGTAGATTCAACAGAGAATAGAAGATCTAGAGCTACAAACAGTACCAATTACTTTGTGGGACGTGCGATACCAAAGAGAAGCCACCGTCGGGAGCACAGTTGAGAGGATCAGAGCATTAGATTTGGAATGTAAACAGCTTAGCAGTAGAAGTACGTAGACTTATGAGCGACTTACTGAGGACCCTGAAATGAATACATTGGAGTCACATCTCCAGAAGGCAAAGAATCAAGTAGCGACAGTACAAGCGCAGTTGAAACTCCTGTCAGCAGTTGAGAGGATGAAAAGGTCCCAGGAACAGCGCACTGCTCAGCAACAGGTACATACCATATAGAGAAAAGTCATGGAAGTGACTCAAAGGCTCCAACCAGTCCAGGACAAAGCTTGTCAATTGTTTGAGGAAATTGAAGGTCGAGGATCAAAGATGGAACAAGTAGTCACTGCAGTCGAACAATGCTTGGAAGAACCTGGGAACGAGGCATTTATTCAGGAATTCACCGAGCAGGAGGCCTTGGCGAAGCAACGAGTTGAAGCAGCTCGAGCCAGGCTTGTGGATTTTGAGGTGGAGCTACCTAGATCAAAGTGAATCAACACGAGTCACAAGTGAGGGTTGGGGGCATGTTGTCTCTTGACTAAGTTTTGAAGATCCTTGGTCACTTTTGACCCCTTTTTGGGACTTCGACAGGCTGTCGAAGGTGGAGTGCAAGTTGAAGCGGAGATCGTGGGATCTCGGTCCCCTTTAAGGGTTTTTTGGGTTTTCGACTTATGTAACAGGTATGGGGATGTCGGCCCATGGGTTTACCCATGTTTAGGCCCATTTTGTAATGTATAAATAGATATATAGGCGATGTAGGAAGAGGCCAATGTGCTAAGTGCGAATAGTTATGGATGCTTTGTGCATGCTATGTGTTAAGAACTTGCAGAGCTAAGTGCAAGTGATTGTAAGAAGCCTGTGTATAGACAGTAAGAAGGTTTTGTGCTTAAACCTAGATCGGGGAAGGAGGATTTGGCGGGGTGCGCACAGATCTCCCGTCCTATGCGGAGTGGGTTCTTGTGGCTCTGTGCTTGTAGCAGATTGAGAGAAGATAATAAAGAAGACAATAAGTTGGTGGACATAGCCCCAGGCTGGGGGTGAACCACGTATATCCTGTGTTATGGTTTCTTTGTGCATTTTGGTTGTGTTAGCGTCAGAAGTCACCCCTGGATTGCAGCAGGAGTAGAGCCCAACGCCCATCAGTTTATGTCACGATTTTTTTATAAAATAGGTGATCAAATGGGAGCTAACTCAAAAAAACATTGTTCTAACTCCAAAACTAGGTCAGGTATGCATCAGCGGGTGAGGTCTTAATCAAACTTTAGACAGTGATTTGTAGTGAGGGTGAGTAAGGGGGGGAGACTTGTATCAGAGAGATGCAAAGGTCTTTCATAAACATCAGGTTTCTAACAGACTGTAGGAGAAGGCATCTAAATGCAAGATCTTCTTATGTTCAAATGCAAAAACCAGAGAATACAACAATGCAACAATAAATCCTTTATCATAACATAATTGCAATAGTTCGCACGAATCAATCGTTCATGAACTCCCTCAGTATGGGATGAAAATTTAGATGGAGTAAGAAAGACTGTATGTTATAAAATAAGAAATCTCACATACAGATGCATAACGAAAAAGCTAGAATGTCTATTAAAACTTTACAGTCAGGAGCTTTGCTCTACCATTGATAACTTTTAAAAATGCAAAAACTGAGTACATATACTCGGATAGATTTTCCCAACAGAGGCGTGCTCACCCTCCAAGGCATAGCATCTCTTCAATCGATCTTCGGGCGGAAGTCTTTCGTCATACGTCTCCTTAATTTCGCATGGCCTTTGCAGGGGAGGTAGCTGAAATATTAAAGGCCAAAATGGCGTGTGCAGACTTCTCTGTCTAATCGAGGACTTCGGCATGGCTTCTTTGAAAAAATCAGTACACAGAACTCCTTCGAGCAGACCGCTTTCCATAACCTCCATACCTCGCACTTAATGGATGAAAGGAGGTTTCAACCACCCGTTCTTGCCTTCATTTACTCCAAGTGGAAACCAGGAGCGAAATCGTATCTGATGGCACCTGGAAATCGCGAGGATCGTTTCGGCGACTGGACTCGACGCTTTCGGCCCCTTTTAATTAGCTCTTTTATTTCCCAAGTGACCACGGACCATGGCCCTTCTTTTATTCCCATAGGGGCTTTCGGCATTCGTGAATAGGAAGGAGCTAATCCTTGCTTATCATAGTTGCGATGGGCGAAACATCGAGATGGCTCAATCGAGCGCCACGCATCCTTCAAATCTGACGGTCCTAAACTCACCCAACGTTGATGTGGGCCCTCGGTCCTGGATTCTCTCGTTACTTCACGCATAGGGATATGAGGGAGTTTCTCTTTGCGCTTCGAAACCGCGATGGGCGAAAAGGCGGGGAGCCTAATCGCGCGCCAAGTGTCCGCTTCAAATGGATGGTTGAGACTGCCCCTCGATACTGTGGGCCTGTTATTAAAATTTATTTTCCTTTCCCGATTCGCGAGTTCGTGGGTGAAAGACCCTCGGTTCCCTTTTCTAAACTCCCAATCCCCGAGATGGCGATACGGGTCGGGCCCCTTTTCTGGTCAGTGCTCTATGCATGTAACCGTCGGCTAGAGCCCAAGTACTAACGCCTCTCGCAACTCGCAACTTTGTGAGTTGGAGTATCGAACTTTGGCATTCTCCCCTCGCAAAGTCCCAAGACGCGATGGTCAGCGAAGGTTGACCCCCTCTGGGCACTTTTCGTAACTCGCAACCTCGCTCAACTAAAATACATAGTCCGCCCTCCAAACTTATGAACCCCAAGTTCGAGAAATAACTACTGTGCTTATACTGATCGCGATTGACACCCCTTTTAAACCTTTTTGCGCCATACTTAGCGCGACTCGGTTAGCTGCTACAACCCATTAACCGCTGCTCTGCTCTATCGATGAATTCTTGTCGCAAAAGAATGAAGTGCTTGCTCGCTTGATTTTAAGTCCGAAAAGGACCTCTTCTGTGTGATGTGCCCATCGCTCCTCGCGCCATTTGCAATCCTGAATGCTCTTGTGCCTCGGACAAGAAATGTTACTAACAGGTTGTTTTATTACTCATATGATTTATGCTTAGTACAGAAATGTATGTTTATATGTATCTGATACGGTAGCTTAGTGTTGGGTGATGTGAATGAGCACCTGATCTGGTCTATTTTGATGTTCTTAGTGCTTGAATGTGTTGGATCTTGTTGAATATTGTGCTTCTCTGTAATGAGGGTTTATCTGCTATGTAAACAAAGGCTAGATACTAAGGAATGATAAATTCTAAATGATATGTTAAGGTATTGTAATCACAGATCTGTGTCCCAGCTAGGTTGCAGACATCTGAGTCCTGCAACCACCTCTGCCTCTACCTCGGGTGAGACTTCATCTGCTTCGCAGGTGTTGCCGAAAGGGTCGGTAGTTAGGGTTTTGTTGGTGCATTGTTGAAGCGTTGAACCCTGGGTCTGCCCCTGTGCCAACACATCTCACATGATTCTACAAATTATCATATTTTTATGAAGTTTTGGATAAGAAAAGGTTCACATGTGTTATGAAAATATTTCAAATACGATCAAGAATTATTTTGAATCAAGTTAGATGTTAATTTGTGTGTTTAAATAAATAATTAGCATTTAAGGATTTTTGGATAAAGTTGGTATCAAAGCAAGGTTTTTGATAAGTATTTACAAGTTGATGTGATGAGGTCCAAGAATCAAGTTGGTGAAGGTTTTGAAGGCTCCCAACACAAATCTCTTGTTGTATAAGAAAACAGGAATACATCACTCATGAAGTTAAGGCTCCAGAAGGACATTAATTGACATATTCAGAAGGAGAATTATGAATTAAGGATGCAACTACAATCTCTCTAGGAGGAGATGCAAAATCTTCAAGATCTATTAATATGTCATGAAGAATTCCATAGAAGTATTTTTCATGAGTTGGAGAGAAATTTGCAAGCTAAGGAACATATATTGGCACCATTCCATGAAGTTGTGCAAGTATAGAATGAAAAGTCTCTTATGCAAGAGAAACTATCTCCTTCAAAAGGTGTCATCGAGAAAGATGATTCCTCGTATTCTTCTTCTCCCCATCAATTTGGAGAATGCTCAAGGATGGATGAAGTAAGGACAACTTCATATGAAGAGGTCCTTCATAAGTAGTTCATCTTGCCTTCTAGCCTAGCTAAAGGTAACAAATACAAGACATCTTCAGGAGTAGATATGCATTCTAAAGAGGGAGTGAAGACATTTCCCACTAGTAAGATTGGTATAAATGTGTGATCTAACTATCCATATGCTTCCCGTGGAACTAGTAACCATAATATGGTGAAATGTCAAGGAAAATAGTCCTTGAAAGAAAAACCACCCAAGGGAAAAGGTCATTTTTCAAGACAAAGGAAAAGTGGGAATGACAAGAAGGGAATGTGGTTCCAATATAGGAACAATAAACTCTACTCCTATTGTGGTAAGAGTGAACATTAGATAGATAAGTGTTGGACACTTTATCGACACTTATGTTCGAAGAAAAACCAGAAAGATGTAAAGGCACTTGCAAGAAGACAAGTAGCATCCCCAAGTTAAGTTAATATTCTTGATGAAAGATTCAAGAAATAATACTTCTTAATGGCTGGTCTTAATAGTGTGACATATGAAGACATCGAGGTATAGTTCATGGACAGTGGCTCATCTCACCACATGACAGGAATGAGATCGGTATTCCTTACTTTCTCATAAATTGACACAAATTGCTATGTAGGATCTGGAACTAACACCAAACCAACAATAAGAGGGTTTGGATATGTAAGATTCCAGCTCGAGTTGAGAGGATTTTTGGGAATGGAACATATGTTATATGTTCCAAATTTGAAAGTAAACCTACTCTCAGTTTCATTTTTTGAAGATGAAGTATATGTAGTTGCATTCAAAGATGGACATGTGCTTTTGTATTCAAAGGAAGCTATAGAGGACACAACAATAGTGCTTGGTGTTTAAAAGGAGAGGTTATATAGGTTATTGGGTAGACCTTTAATTGGGTCCAATAGTTTCCTACATTCAACATCATATTCAATGTCAAATTCAACATCAGTGTTAAAGACAGGAAACTGTGAGACTCCTCCCGGTACCAAGGGAAGAATGAGTCCATGAAGAAACCATCTATTAAAAAAAAATCCATTGTGGAAATAATTTGTAAATATGTATATTTGTAAAAATTGCAAATATATTATGCATATATAAATACCTTTTTAAAAGTCCATTTATATTGTTGTATTAGAAGGTTTGTTAGCCACTCATTAGAGAATGTTAAGACTGAGAAGAATCTTGTAAAGGTTTCTATATAGCAAATTTATTCAAGACTGAGAAGAATCTTGTAGGGATTTCTATATAGCCACTTTTTGGAAAATTAAAAGAGAGAGGGATATTGTAGGGGATTTCTAAAGCCTTTCGACGATAGAGAAGATAACAATAGTTGTCTCATTATCAGCTAAATGACTGCATATGGATCAAAATTTCTAAGTTAACATTCTTATTCTGAAGTACCAAAGGTGAAGGAATGGAAGAGTGCAGGCAGTTGGAGCATGTAGATCAAGAGCAGGAAGAGCATCAAAGTAATGTAAATCTTCCTAGAGTTAGTAAAGGAATAATCTTCTTTGTAAAGATAAGAGGTAATTACTTATAAAGATGTATGTTATAAGTATATCTAGGATGTTATGTCATGTTTAGGTAGATTTATACCTTGAATAGAATTAAGTCAAATGGTATAGATGTTTGTGGAAAACATGTTAAGAGTTGCTTTCAGGGTAGGAGAGAGGAAATGGAGAGGGAATTCATTTAGAGACTCCTACAGATACATCACCAGCACAAGAATAGTGAGTCCAAGTGGGAAAGGCATAGATATGCATTCAATTTTTATGATTGTTGAGATAGACTATCTTTAGGAGAGAAGAAGATGTGAGTGGATGTTGAGTACAAGATTTAGATTTGGATATTGCAGAACAAAGAATCAGTGAGCAGAATTTTGTGATGAAAGAATCAATGAGATAGAATTGGAGCTACATCTAAATTAGCACCAGCAACTGTGATAAAAGAGCCAAAGTTAGAGTTATTTCCAGAAGCTAGAGTCGGAGCCATGATTCAGAGAAGCAGACAAAAGTACACTGATCTAGAATGAACAAGTCGAAGATAAGAAATCAGTCCCAGAATATTCAGTAACGTGGAAGATTGAAGAAGCTTCCTCATCACTAAATTACTGAATAGGAACATTTCAGTAATGTGGAAGAGTGAGTAAGATTTATCATCACTAAGTTGTTGAAATATTCATACTTTTGGAGGACCAAAACTTCTTCAGTGGGAAGGTGTGATCCAGGAGGATCCAAAACACTCATAGAGGTCCAGAAGGATCCAAAAATGTTCAAAACTTGATCGTCCCAAATGTTCTCTAAAAATAACTTCATTTCATATATCTTGACGATAGCTTTCCAACACTGCAAAAATCTCCTCAAACAGAGTTCGTATGAAGAAGTTATGGCCGAGCAAAGTTTTGGTCAATGGGATCAAAAATCGAAGGTTACACATGGCATGATCGTACAGTCCATATTGTGATGACATGGTAATGTCATAGATAACCACATGTCACATCATACAACTGATGTGGCATCCGACTGGGCAAGTGATAAGTGGCATCGACTGTAAAGTTGGCAACAAGTGGACCAATTGTAGGGCACCACGTGGACCAATCATATGGTGTCACGTGGCACCTTCAAGAAGGCCAAGTTGGCCTAGGATCAAAATGGTTGAATTCGAAAGTAATTGAACCTATGACTTCCTATCCCCATGCTAACAACTTAACAACATGCCATAACCAAAGGAGATAACGGTTCCATTGAATATTCGGGTGGATATCAATATATTTATCGACACGTATAAATGTAATATGCCAAAATGGAGTCTACGGGGCTTGAAACATGGACCTCCCACCATACATAATCCATGAATTAACATATAGCATACCAATGATTGTACCATATTATTGTGTTGTTAAAACCAACCCAACAAATAACATTTAAACGAATGTGTGGGGTTTGGATGGGAGTTGGGGGTCTGCGCCCTATTTAATGGGCATGCAACCCAATGTGCCATCACATCAGAGTACGAATTTGTGTCTCAACTTTCATGCCATGGGTATATAGACTTTGGGATTGCACCAAAATGCATGCTAAAGGGTTCCTTAAAAGAAATATATGAATTTTATACTCATTTCTCTCAAAAATTCTAAAGGAATTCAATGATGCACTATGTTTTTGAGTTTGAACAACAAGTAAACAGGTCATTGTAAAAACACAAGCATTTGAGTATTAATAAAGTGATCTCAATTAGAATCAGGCCTAGAGACATAGCCCAAGTTGGGTGAACTCTCTTAACAAACTTGTGCATGTGGCATATTATTGTTGTTCTATTTTGCTCAGTTATTTTGCAAGTTATTTATCATTAAGGTGATTTTTAATAGATAAGTGAATTCACATGTTTTATGCAATCAATCAAATGATCATTATCATTTTTAAATCAATTTATATGTTTATGTGTATAAAAGATTAATTATCATCTAAGTACTTTTCATATCAAGTTGGTATCAGAGCTGTTTTTTGACAATTGTTTGCTAGTGAATGCTTATAAGGTCCAGATTCAAGCTTGGTAAAGGAAAGCTTGCAAGTTATAAGTCATAGATTCAAAGGATATTTTGTAAGAGAGACATGGTTTCTGAAGGAAAGGAAGGAGAAGATCCTCCCATGAGACCTAAGAAAATTATGGCTACACTTCGCTCAATGAGGGAAATAATAGATTATTTTTATCGAAGAGTCCATAAGACTGGGGACGAAGAATCTTCAGTAAAAGCTGAAGGAGGAGGTGAAGGTAGTGGACCTTCAGAACCCTCTTCACCATCATCCTCATCATCATATTCTTCTGGTGCAAGTAAACCTTCTTCACATAAGAATAATCCCTCTAAGAATTCATCACATAATCATGAATTGTCTTTATTGAAACTAGATGTAAACTTTGAAATGCCAATTTATGATGGGGAATTGAACATAGAGAAGTTGGACAAATGGATCAAACAAATTGAAGTATATTATAGGGTACAAAAGATTGTATATGAAACTACAAAGAGACATCTAGATACTCTTCCACTGGGCAACACAGCCTTGATATGGCGGGAGAGTAAGACACAAGTTGATCTCGTTTAATAGAGTAAAGTAATTTCTTCTTGGGATGAATTTACTACTGCAATAAGAAAACAATTTTATCCATTGGATTATCTGCAAATTTCAATTATATAATGGCAACATCTAAGTCAAGGAAAAGGGAAAAATGTTCAAGTATATACACAAGAATTTAAGAAGAAAATAGTATCCTTGGGAATTTTGTTATATACTCATGATACTCTTTTGAAGTATATTGGTGGTATGCATTCATATATTCGACACACTATATTGATGTTTAACCCTAATAAAATTGATGAAGTGTCAGTACAATCTACTCATTTGGAAGCTAGCAAGGGAAAGCATGTGATTGAGGATAAGAAGTCACACAAGTTTGAGAAGAAATCGAAAGGAAAATGGAAGAGTAAGAAATCAGCTACAGTAAAGAAAGATGAAGAGAAACCTACATTCTCTCACTACAAAATAAAGGGGCATGAGTAAGCACAATGTTGGAAGTTGGATCCAGAGTTACGACCAGATAAGTTCCAATATAAGGGGAAATAAAAGATTGTTGCATCAACTCAAAAGGATCTAGGATTATATTCAAGTGATGAAATTAATATCATGCAATGGGAAGCAAAGGTATATCTACTACTAATTTTGCAGTTCAATCTGCTAATATGGAAGGTGTTCTTGATCAAAATAAACGAAGCGAGATTTTTCATGTCAAAGTTATAGTAAAGCATACAAAAATTGATACTTTTTTTACAGTGGATCTCGAGTTAACTTCATATCTGAAGCAATTGTTAAGAAGATGGGTTTAAATATTACACCTCATAGAAATCCATATCCAGTAGGATGGGTATGTGACGATGCTAAGTTGTAGGTGATGAAACAATGTAAAATTAGATTTGCAATTACATCTAAATTCTATGATGAGGTTGAGTTAGATGATGTGACACTTGACATTTGTGGAATTGTCTTGGGTAGTCCATATCTATTTGACATGAAATTTATATTTTATTGTGAAGAGAACAAATATCATCTTTTCAAGAATGGGATTGAGTATATTGTCAGAGTTCATTTTATCAAAACTAATGTTTCTTTTGTGAGCACAAGACAAATGAAAAGACTCATAAATCCAAGTAAATCCTTTGTTATCATGGTGGTGAAACAAAAGGAAGAAGATATATTTGATGCTCTAATTATGATGAGTACATGGAGGATGTGTATTGACTTTCAAGCACTGAACAATATCATGGTAAATAACATATACCCTCTTCCTAGAATTGATGATTTATTGGATCAATTAAGGAATGTTTTTTATTTCACTAAGCTAGACTTGAGAAGTGGTTACCATCATATCATAATTGCAAAAAGTGATATATATAAAACTTCTTTCAAGACAAAGAAGGGGTTGTTTGAATGGTTGGTTATGCCATTTGGCTTATGCAATGCACCTGCGACATTTATGAGGGTAATGAATGATGTGTTTAGGAATTTTATAGATGATTTTGTCATTGTCTACTGATCCAGAAGGATCCCCAAGCTCAGAAAATGCTCAAAAATAAAATTTCTTAGAATTGGATGAAACTAATTCCATTGCGACCGGCTCATCACACTGATTCCAGTAGTATATTCACTTTCTCAAAACGGACTCCGTATGTGGGAGTTATCGCATTCTGATCGTATTCTCAAAAAGGTAAAAAGTCAAAGGTCAAACTGACAATGCTGATGTCAGCATGACAACAGCATGACATTACCAATGACACCTCATGATGCAGAATTGGACCAATGGCAGTGTGACAAGTGGCAACGGTCGACTGGGCAGATGTGGATGGCAGATCCAATCAAAATTGGACACATGGAAAAAGTTGGTCAAATGTTGAGGTGCCACGTGGCCCAGGCATGGGCAGCCACGTGGCACCAAGTCAGGTTCGAGTGGAAATTTCCAAAAAAAAATGTTTGGGGGTCCATGGGTTTTGAACCCACAACCACCCACCAAGCCAAAGCCTTTGGAAAAGCTCCAACACCGACGTGCCATACATAGGACTTATGAACATAAGTCAAATATATATATATATATATATATATATATATATTATAAGCTTTGTATTGTATTAAGGTTGGCGTGAAAGGGGCTGGGGCTAAGCCCCAACCCATGGTTTCATGCATTATTGTGACCACAGGTCAGCAGAAAGGGGGCGTGGTCACAACCACTAGGGCGTGTTTGCAGGGAAGGTCCCATGGCATGCGCCCTAAGACCAGGAGCTAACGCATTTAAAGGGCCAGTGCTTGGCCATATGGAGTGCATATGACCAAGAATTGGGGGCACGCACTCAACCAAGGGGGATTACTGTGTAATTTTTAATTAAAAGTGGATTTTTGACTTATATTTAGCCCAGAATTGGTATTTTTCCTGATATTATGACCAGAAAGTGGTTTTTTGGGGATATCTTGGCCATTTGGAGGGGGATTTGATCCCAGAAAGAGGCCAGATCTTCAGGAGAAGTTAGGCTTCTCTTGTTGAGCCTGAAACTTATATAAACTAGGCCTTTTGGAGCTTGAGGGTAACTTTTTGATGCAGGGAATTGGAGGAGTAGTTTATGTATTTTGGCTTTTTCTCATGTTTTGAGAGGCCTTTTTGTCATGTTTGTGAGAGGAGTTTGAGGAAGCATACATGTGTCTGAGCAAGGAGGTCTTGCACATTAGTGTTAATGTTTTATGCTGATATTATAGTTCTTTGCATTTCATAAAGATAAGAGCATAATAACCACAAGATCACTAAGAAATACACATCCACAATAGACACAGCATTTATCCTGGGAAACCCTCTAGGGGAAGAAAACCCAGCAAAAACTTCCTTATCATAAATAGCTTATCAAGAGTTCAAGAGATAACTCAACCAATACAAGAAATCCTCCTCTAAGAGATGCGCCACCCTTCTTCTTCTTTCACACACTTGAAATGTCACCTTGCCTCATAAGAACATGAGCAAGTGAAGTGAGTTGGAAGTGAGGCGCTAGCCTCTTATTCATACAAAATTGGCACGTGTGAAGAGTCACCATCCTGGCAGGGCCGACCTCTCTCACTGGGTGGATAAATCCACCTTTAATTAAATCTGGCCCTTTCATTTTAACTGCTGGGGCCGACTTCTTATTCTTTACATTATAATTGTCCGATGACCAATCCGCAAAAGGGGATTTGGTCCT
>ML805841.1:0-21676 GCA_009831015.1 Picea engelmannii | reverse complement strand
TCTTTCACACACTTGAAATGTCACCTTGCCTCATAAGAACATGAGCAAGTGAAGTGAGTTGGAAGTGAGGCGCTAGCCTCTTATTTATACAAAACTGGCACGTGTGAAGAGTCACCATCCTGGCAGGGCCGACCTCTCTCACTAGGTGGATAAATCCACCTTTAATTAAATCTGGCCCTTTCATTTTAACTGCTGGGGCCGACTTCTTATTCTTTACATTATAATTGTCCGATGACCAATCCGCAAAAGGGGATTTGGTCCTTATACAATTACCGACTTGATTAATCCTCAATGGGGATTAATCTAATAATAAAAATAATAATAATGACATGATTAATCCACAATGGGGATTTAATCCAATAGCAAAATAATAAGAATGCTCTTCGCAGTTACATTATTTCAACAATTAGATCTGAAGTATGCTATGTAATAGCAAGGAGACATTGTAAAGAACTTTAGCATTTGAAGATTAATAAAGAGGCCCTTCACTTGGAAGCGGGCCCAGAGACGTAGCCACTCATTGGTGAACTCCGTTATCAAGTTCTTGTTGTCTTTATCTCTTTTGTTGTTGTTCATATCTCTGTTTTTACAGCATGATTAATTAATAGTTGAACTCTTTAAACATCTTTAAGCATCTAAATAAGACAATTGTTTATTATTCCTTCCATTTTTGGATCATCTACTTAGATGATATTTTGATCTTTAGTCGAACATGGGAAGATCATATAATGCATGTCATAATAGTTTTTGAACTTTTGAAGAAAGAGAAGTTGTATATAAAGATTTTTAAATGTGAGTTTGGAAAAAATTCTCTGGTATATTTGGGTTACATTGTAGGGAATGGTAAGCTAAAGATAGATCCCTCAAAAGTAGAAGTCATTGTGAATTGGCCCAAGCCAACTACTGCCACAGAAATCAAGAGCTTCTTAGGAGAAGTACAATACTGGAGGAAATTCATTGCTAAATTATATTTTATAGCAGCTTCGCTACATACATTAACAAGTATGAAACAAGTCTTTCAATGGGGAGGCAAGCAAAAAAAATCCTTCGAGACATTAAAGGAAAAGATAAGCACCGCACCAATTTTGGCTCTACCATATTTGCAACAACCATTTGAGATTCAAACCAATGTAAGTGGATATGCCATGGGAGAATTATTGATGCAACGAGGTAAACCTATGTGTTATCATTCTGAGACTTTTACTCAAGCAATAATTAATTATCCAACATATGACAAGGAATTGTATGTGTTGGTACAAAGTGTTAAAAAATGGAAGCATTACTTAATGGGAAAGGAGACAATATTACTTACAAATCATCATCCATTACAATATTTGCAATCACAGACCAAGCTCCAACAGTCACGACATTTCAGGTGGATGGGCTTCTTACAACAATTTCATTTGGCTATTAATTATAATAAAACTACTCATAATAAGGTTGTTGATATGTTATCAAGACCAGTGATCAATGCATCTACAATATTAAAGCATAATTCTTTATCTCGTGAAACTTATGTTGAACAATATGCTAGGGATGATGATTTTAAATATGTATATATGGATTTAACTCATGGAAATCAACAGTTGGATTATCATATGCATGAAAACATATTATATCATCTTGGAAATTTCTGTATACCCAGGGATGAAAGAGAATATGTAATCAAAGAACCTCATACATCTCTCATTTCTGGTCATATCGGGGTAGGAAAGACAATAGTTTAGTTGCAAAGATATTGTTATTGGCCTTGAATGAATGAGACGGTTTCCAAGTATGTAAAAGGGTGTGTTATGTGTGCCACGAGAAAGACTAGCAACAAAAGGTTGGGATTATATATGCCACTTCCAATACCTTCTCGGTCATGGGAAAGTGTGTCCATGGATTTTGTAGGGGGGGGTTTCGATGTCAAGAACAAGTCATGATTCTTTATATGTCATGGTGGACAAGTTTAGTAAGATGTGTATTTTAATGCCATGAAAGAAACAGATCACAATTGAACAAACAAAACAATTATTCTTTGCTAATGTATGGGTTCATTTTGGACTGCCTATATCTATTATATATGATCGAGACTCTTGATATTTTGGAAATTGTTCGTCTCATTTATGGGAGTTGATGGACACTAAGTTAACGAAGAGAAAATATGTTCATCCACAAACAGATGGATAGACAAAAGTGGTAAACATGAGAGTGTTACATTTGTTATGAGGATACTGCAACAAAAATCCTAAGTTATAGGATGAAAAATTGCATTATGTACATCATGTCTATAATCGTACCATGCATTCTTCTACTCAAAGAACTCCTTTTGAAGTATGTTTGGGGTACTTGCCTAAATCACCTATGGATTTTTTTCTCGAAGAAGCAAATAAAGAGGATGGACAAGATGATACAGATAAATCTAAGCAGTTCATTCAGAGAATCCATGAGGTACATCAAGCAGTACAAAAATAATTGGAGAAGAGCCAAGACAAGTATAAGGCGAGACAAGACAAGCATCGGGTTGATCATCATTTCAAGTCGATGATCAAGTATGGTTACATATCAACAAAGACAAAATGAAGGGTGAAGTTAAAAATCTCATACCAATCCGATATGGCCCATTCAAGACCTTGGAGAAGACTGGTATCAATGCCTTTCAATTAGATATGCCATCTTACATGAAAATGTATTCAGTGGTGAATGTTGAGAAATTGAAACTTTATGAACCTCCTATGATTATGGATGAAGATGAAAATCATAAGGTTCTAACAGTTGATGATTTTGTTCCAAAATAATTAGAGGAGTTACAGGAAGATGTTATTCTTGAAAGAAGGATCAGGGCTTCCCAATAAGGTGATGTGGAATATCTTCGAGTTGGTATTAAAGGGGTAAATCCAAGCAAATCAAAGTGGATCAAGATCGAAAAGGTGACGGAGATTTACACTCACTTATTTGCTAAGTAATCAATACTTTTGGTTGTACAAAAGGATTCAAATGGGGAGGAATGATATAGGAGGATCCAAAGCTATCAAAGAGATCCAAGAAGATCCATAAATCCTCAAAATTTGATCATCTCAAATTTACTCGAAAATGACTTGATTATGTAGATCTCAGTGATAGCTTTCCAACAGCACAAAAATTGCCTCAAACAAAGTTTGTATGAAGATGTTATGGTCGATCAAAGTTTTGGTCAACAAGGTGAAAAGTCAAAGGTGACATGTGTCACCACTGGATGGGTGACATATGGAAAGATGGTACATGTCATACGGTGATGACATGGCAATTCCATAGAGCACCACATGGCATATCGTATAGATGATGTGGCATCTGACTGGGCAAGTGACAAGTGGCATCCACCGTACAGTTGGAAATAAGTGGACCAATTGTAGGGCACCACGTGAACCAATCATATGGTTCTGCGTGGCACCTTCAAGAAGGCCAAGTTTTCCTATGATCAAAATGGTTGAAGATGGAAGGAATCGAACCTCTGACCTCCTAACACTAGGCTAACAACTTAACTACATTCCATAACCAAACGAGGTAATGGTTCCATCGAATATTTGGGTGGATATAAATATATGTATTGACATATATAAATCTAATATTCCAAAATAGAGTCCATGGGACTTGAACCCAAGACCTCCCACCATACATAACCCACAACTTAACATATAGCGCACCAACCATTGTACCATATGGTTGTGTTGTTACAACCAACCCAATAAGTAACATTTAAATGGATGTGTGGGGTTCAGATGGGACTTGGGGGGGCACACCCCATTTAATGGGCATGAAACCCAATGAAACATCACATCAAAGTATGGATTTGTGTCTCAAAGTTCGTGCCATGGGTATCTAGACTTTGGTATTGCACCGTAATGCGTGTCAAATGGCTCCTTAATGAAAATATATGAATTTTATACTCATTTTTCTCAGAAGTTTGAGAAGAATTCAATGGTGCACTATGTTTCTGAGTTTCAGCATCAAGTAAAAAGGTCATTGTAAAAACACAATAATTTGAGCATTAATAAAACAATCTCGATTAGAAGTGGACCCAGAGACGTAGCCCAAGTTGGTTGAACTCTGTTAACAAACTTGTGTACGTGGCATATTATTGTTGTTCTATTTTTCTTAGTTATTTTGCAAGTTATTTATCATTAAAGTGATTTTGGATAGATAAGTAAATTCACATGTTTTATCAATCAATCAAATGATCATTATTGTTTCGAAACCAAGTTATATGTTTATGTGTATTAAATATTAATTATCATCTAAGGATTTTTCGGATCAAGATGGTATCAGAGATGGTTTTTTACAATTGTTTGCTAGTGAATGCTTACAAGGTCCAGATTCAATCTTGGTAAAGGAAAGCTTGCAATTTATAAGTCAGAGATTCAAAGGAGATTTTGTAAGAGAGACATGGTTTCTGAAGGAAAGGAAGGAGAATATCATCCCATGAGACCTTAGGAAATTACGGCTACACTTTGGTCAATGAGGGAAATAATATATGATTTATATCAAAGCGTTCATAAGACTAGGGACAAAGAATCTTCAATAAAAGCTGAAGGAGGAGGTGAAGGTGGTGGACCTTCAGAACCCTCTTCACCATCATTCTCATCATCATCATCTTCTGGTGCAAGTAAACCTTCTTCACATAAGAATAATCCCTTTAAGAAGTCATCACATAATCGCGATTTTCCTTTATTGAAATTAGGTGTAAAGTTTGAATTGCCAATTTATGATGGGGAATTGAATGCAGAGAAGTTGGACAAATGGAGCAAACAAATTGAAGTCTATTATAGGGTACAAAATATCGTAGATGACACTACAAAGACACAACTAGCTACTCTTCGAATGGGTGGCACAACCTTGATATGGTGGGAGAGTAAGACCCAAGTTGATCTTGTTCAACAGAGTAAAGTAATTTCTTCTTGGGATAAATTTACTACTGCAATAAGAAAACAATTTTATCCATTAGCTTATGTGCAAACTGCAATTATAGAATGGCAACATCTAAGGCAAGGAAAAGGGCAAAATTTCCAAGTATATACACAGGAATTTAAGAAGAAAACATTATCCTTAGGAATTATGTTATATACTCGTGAAACTCTTTTGAAGTATATTGTTGGTATGCATTCATATCTTTGACACACTATATTGATGTTTAACCCTACTAACATTGATGAAGTGTTAGTACAAGCTACTCATTTGGAAACTAACAACAGAAAGCATGTGATTGAGGATAAGAAGCCACACATGTTCAAGAAGAAACCGAAAGGAAAATGGAATAGTAAGAAATCAGCCACAGTAAAGAAAGATGAAGAGAAACCTACATGCTCTCACTGCAAAATAAAGGTGCATGAGGAAGCACAATGTTGGAAATTGCATCCAGAGTTATGACCAAACAAGTTCCAAGATAAGTGGAAACAAAATACCATTGCATCATCTCGATGGGATTTGGGATCAGATTCAAGTGATGAAATTAATATCATGGCAATGGGAATCAAAGGTATATCTATTACTAATTTTTCAGTTCAATCCGTTAAGATGGAAGGTGTTTTTGATCAAAAGAAACGAAGCGAGCTTTTCCATGTCAGAGTTATAGTAAAGCATACCAAAATTGATAGTTTGTTTGACAATGGATCTCCAGTTAACTTAATAACTAAAGTAATTGTTAATAAGTTGGGTTTAAAGATGACACCTCATAGAAATCCATATCCATTAGGATGGGTATGTAACGATGCAAAGTTGCAAGTGACGAAACAGTGTAAAATCATATTTGCAATTACATCTAAATTATTTGATGAGGTTAAGTTAGATGTTGTTCCACTTGACATTTGTGGCATTGTCTTAGGTAGTCCATATCTATTTGACATGAAATCTCTATTTTATCGTCAAGAGAACAAATATCATCTTTTCAAGAACGAGATTGAGTATATTTTCAGAGCTCATCGTATCAAAACTAATGTTTCTTTAGTGAGCACAAGACAAATGAAGAGACTTGTAAATGCAAGTAAATCCTTTGTTATCATGATGATGAAACAAAAGAAAGAAGATATATCTAATATTCTAGTAGTATGTGATCCAGGATACATCCTTACTAATGTGCCTTTGTTTGAAGCAAAATATGTTACAAAAGTTGTATTTTGACCTCCAGTGGATATCTTTTTTATGAATTCTAGACCAGTTGACAATCTAATAGAAGCTGAATTTTTTCCCCCTGGCCATATATTTTCAACCAATTCTAGACCAACTATATGAATTGAAGATTTCATGGCAGCTAAATTTTCATTGCCTATCAAATCCTCCAATTACAAAAATTATGCAATTAACACTTAAAGGAAAATGATTGAATATCAAATTCAATTATTTTAATCTATTCAAAAGAAATATATGGGTCAATATCCTCGTACATTTCCCATTTTCTATATTATTATGAATTATAAGAATAATGATTAGGGTAAATTCAAGGGGAAGCTCTCATTTTGTAATTAAAAAAAAATTGTAGTTGGAGAAGTGAGGAAAGGATAGCTTTTGTTTGTTGTAATTATGAATAAAACTTTGTAATGATTATGATTTCCCTACTCATGTTTAAGGGTATCTTCACAACAATTGTTATATACATGAATTCTGAATACAAAATACGACAATAGTACCAAGTACAATCACCACACAAGATATATGGAACAATATAGAAAACCCACACTTTATTATTATCAAACCCTTAGGGTAGGGAAACACTATACAATTAATCCTATTATGGAAGGGATCCTCTCCTATTCACTTGCCTCTTCGAGGGGAAAACCTCATAATGAGCTACCACTTCAATACAATACTTCTTCTTCACCCCCTTTACATTGTTTGAACCCATTTATATAGTGCTACCAACCACCTAAGAACATTCTAGAGGAGGACCCTTATAGAAGTAGAACCTTCTAGTAAGTCCTCTTACATTTATTATGTTTACACTAATATATCTAACTACCATAGTGGGAAAAATTTAATAATATAGTGGACCTAGTCCACCTTACATTGAACGGCCTCCACTATTATTACTATGGGCCCTCCAGGCCCCCCCGTTGAGCACTCAACACACCCTAAAAGTCTTTGAGAATTTTTATTTTCTTTTTGGGTACCACTTTGTCATTTTCTGAATGGAGTTGGTTGTGTAGCGATCAATAGTTTTTCTATTTGCTTTGTTTTATCTTCGATAACATTCATTTTGGTTTGAATTTTTTTGAACAGTTTGCCATTTTTCTCTAAGTAAGCATGGCCTTAGACTATGTTACACATAGCTTAAAATTTGTTTTATAATTTTATAAAGGGCCACATGTCGATCGACAAGCCTGGCCTGCGAAAACATTTCTTACAAATCGTCGATGTACCGTCGGCATCGATGAAAATCGAAAGGTAAACTGTCAACATAGGAAAAAATAATCATCGATCCTCGATATATCGTCGGCATCGATGGAAAGGGAGAAAGGACACAAGAACATATGTCAAAAATAAAATCATCAACACTGAAAAGAAACGCTTCTCACACCCAACGGGTCAAATCAACCACCATGTGTTTTTCCGCGTATATAATCTGTATTGCTCGGTGATTATCCGCATCATATTTTGATGTCCCTCGTGTCATATATATACTTCCATGCCAGCACCTCCACGTCACCATTGTACGACAATTTGGGCTGGCATCAGAACTTTTACCTAGAGGCACCAACAAAACAACGTCAAAGATAATTCGTCGATGTCAATGCACTCATTAACTACCGGTTGATTGTTAGAACACCAAAATTTTGGTTTTAGATCGAATCTTCATCTGTCGATGTCGACGATCCTGGTTGATCTGCGATGTCCATTTAACGATCCTACGTATCCTCGATATCGATCATACTAGTTATGTTGAAGTGAGAAGAATGCTCAGATGATTTGAGGAGACACCTCTATCTAAGTGAAGGATGAGGTTTGTGATTTTTTAGAAAATTAAGAACTTCACGTGACAGATAACACGACATCGTGCGCTGATCAAATCTAAACAAAATTTTGAATTCATCGGTGAACTCTAAAAGTAACACGCTCATGCATCGCTAACCTACGTTGCATTTAACCATGAGCATGATGTGGATTCTGTTATAGATTATATAAATCATATCTGTACTCCTGAATTTAAGACTCGATGCATCAAGGTAGGTATGTTTTAAATCTACGAAGTTGGTGCCCAAGCATAGTATTCCATTCGCAAAACACTGATCTCTAGAGCAGACGAAGGTGCAAGAGAGAGTATCGAAGAGGTAACAGGTCATTGTGCCACTTCAATTACTAGTAAGCCCAGGTTATTTTCTGTGAGGAAGAGGTAAGCATGATCTCTATTGTTTACATTTTTGTATTGCTTCGGCTAACACTTGTCTCAATTGGATTGCAGCTTAATATTTCATTTTGTGCGGGAAAATACCTTTGTGAAAGTCGACAACCAGGCACTTGCCAAGAATGCCCAAAATGAAAGAATTAGAGATTGACCAAGGGTCGACACCGATGACTGCAAGGGAAATTGATTCCGTTTCAAAGACGGAGTTAGTTATCCGAAATTCCACTAAGAAACAGTTTACACAACCTCCATCTTTCAGGGACACAAAGGCAAGCACTGGATCTAAATTACTGCTCCCACATTGGGGGGATCTCTTTAACAAAATCAATCAGGAAAATTACCCGGATTTTACACCTCAGAGCAACTTGGACATCAAGATATTGGATGACCAAGTTTTCCAAAACATTAGGCGATCATACTTGCATATGGTGGCCTACCGAACCCCAATTATGCCCTGCATCGAAACCATAGGATGGATAATTGACCACACATATGCGATGAAATGCACAGTCAATAATGGGGAGGGTGAATGTGTTGGTGTCTTTCTTCCAGTAGAAGTGCAAAAATACTACAAACTCGAAGACCCAGAGGAGAGACTAGACACATAATTTGTGGTCAAGTATTATGAGTTCCATGACACCAGTAGTTTACTGGCCTCATGGTGGAAAGAAGATAATAAGTTCACAAATAGGAGCAATGGCTAGTACAACACAGTAAACCTCAAAGAGCCTTATATGAATTTAATGGCTTTAATATGTCGCTTGTACAGGGAAAAATATTGCTCAAATTTCTCAGAGGCATGGATGCCCTTATCATATACTGTGGCAATCTCCGGGAGCAGTTTTAATTGGGGATCCATCATTTCCAAGCGGTTGAGTATCATCATCCTACATTATCAGACACCAAAATATGGAGAATTATCAGTTTTCTAAATGGCATCTTACCTGCTACACGTGGTCTGCACGAGAAACATTTTCGCAAGTATGAATTTAAGATGGCATGTTGTTGAGGTACTCGTGCATGTTTATTTCAGCATTTTGTGGGGAAATAGGTACAAAACATTTTACGCCCTGATATGTGATGAGTTCATAGCCCGAGTGCACTTCATTATATTTAGAAAAGAATGCCCAAGGCTTTCAAAGGTAGGCAAAAAGATGATTTCCAAAGTGGCTCACTAGTATTTTGAAGAAACAAGCACATATATGAGGTGTTCGGGGCTACTGGTGCACCACACCTACTCCTCGTTCATGTCCCATACCATCTCATATTGAGAAACATTTGTTACCATACCATTTTACAAGGTTATAATGCATCTTTGGTAAAGGATAAGAAAAGGGGTTTTATACCCTATGGTTTTCATATCAGGTTTTGCATGGTAAAAGACATTGCACAGGCGAAACAAGAGGGATTGAGTCAGCTTGTATATCCGTTCCCAATAGTTCATTTTCGCAAGCATGATCCAAATGTCTTGGTACTCCAACACACGTCGCATGTGTCCTCATGTTAGCCATATGCTCATGATAGCTTCAAAGATGAGATCTTTATCCAGTGCACCCAAGACTGGGAGGAAGTGATCTATAGGAGCAATAACCCAAATATGACCAAATTCAAATCAATGACCATGGATGAACAAGTTGAGACTATAGAGCACACTTCTCAAGAGAAGAAAACTGAGTAGCAAAATATTTTCCATTGTATTGAGTAAGAGTTGTTGTATCTATTATTTAAGTTATCTTATAATGTTGCGATAGTTCTTTTATTCTAGTTGATGAATAGAAATCGATTGTGTTAACATGTGATTGATAATAGAGCATTGAAAATTACTTTTCCTACACTAACTTCTGGTTACATATATATTTTATTTTTGTATATGTTATCTCAGAAGATGTTGAATGTCTACAAGTCATAAAGATATTATTGTTAGTATGAAGTAGTTTAGATCTTCTTCATTTGCATGCTAACGTATAAAGGTTATCCTAAAACCCATCTTTCTCCAACACATATTAACTTCCCTCTGCCATTTAGTTTAATCTCTATCTTTCATTTGTTATAATGTTAGAAAAGAACCAAAAAGATAACTACATATCATGAGCAAAGGTTTCACAGAAAAGAAATATTTATTAGTCATGATTAAAGATCATCGATAATTCTAGCCAGATCGCAAATCTGGAGAACCTTGCCACTCATCAAATGCTTACGAATCTAATTGGGTCTCTTAAGCGGGTTTGGTTCCTACTATTTAGTTAAAGGGATATCGGACCCCTCAATAGAATTGGTGCTAGAAGGAGGGCCGAATGAATGAATGGATAACAATATTTATGATAATATATATCGTAAATCCAGTAGATTCAAAACATCCCACATACATGGCTAGTCATTCTCAAAACAACCCACACACATAGAGTACTCCCAATACGAGTAGATCACCATAACATGAAGAGGAAGAACACATGTATCATGAAATACCTTACGCTCTTCCCCACAAAGATTTAAATAAGTTCAGAAGAATCACCAGAGATTATGCCCGATAGATTGGAGCATTACCTTTAGCTCCTTTACTTCCTTGAAGAAAACAAATAAGTAGACCAATTGTTGACACCCATGACCAGGTATTCATTCACATGGTAGAATATTTGACAGTTTTTTCCCTCACAGAGATCGGACAACCCCTTAATATGATACCTAAAACTCTAGCTGGTAACCACTCTAAACCTGACGATTTTGAATCTGAAGAGGAGTCTAACTCAGATTGCTCGGGTTCTAAATCAGAAGACACGAAGGATAATAATGAAAACAACGGAGATTATCCTATATACAACCAACCATGGTTGGTAAGAGATGCTCTGGAAATTCTAGGACGGACGCATAACCTACCCAGACATCCAGAAAATCTACTTCCCAAATTTGACCCTGAAACCTCTGGATTACCTGAAGATCATATTAAGAAATTTATATTAACCATAAGGTTGATGAATGTACAACACGAAGATGTGGTTTGTAGATTGTTCCCTTGTACCTTTGAAAATTCAGCTTCAACTTACTATTTCAACTTACCGGTTGGTTCCATAACTAGATGGACTAAGTTTCAAAAGGATTTATCGGATAAATTTGCTAAAGAAACTACTACAGGAGCCTTAATGGTTGAACTTTTTATCACCACTATGAATCCAAAAGAAAAGGTCAAATATTTCAACTAAAGGTTCACCACCATTTTGAACAAATTCCAACCCACGGCTAAAACCACTCAGGAGTTGCAGATTGAAGTATATGCTAATGCTCTCCCATCTTCTATTTCCATGTTCGTAAAAAGGGTTGCCAAACATACTCTAGCTGAAAATTTCGAAGAATATAAAGCGATTGAATTCCAAATTAAAGGATGCAAAGAAGGTCAGATATCGCTAATAAAAATGGAATCCCAACCTCCACCTAAGAGAGGAATTTTGTTAACAAGTCCCCCAGGCAAACAAATTGAACAAGGTCCCAAGAAAGAGGGAGGGGATCTAGAAAAATTGTAGTGAATGATCAGAAAACTTTCCAATAAGATCGTAGATATGAAAAGGAGTGTCGGGGAAGGAAACCAAAGACAAAGGCCTTATAAATCGTTTTTTAAAAGGAACCCACCTTTCAAGGCTATAGAACCTACCCCGGCCAACCTAGACATCGACTTAGGGAACATAGCATATGACTCCTTTTGTACATACCATGAAGAAAACAATTCAGAAAGGGACTTCCCCAGTGGTTGCATGTTATGAATCTAATGGCTAACTTATTCCTAGATGAATGTTCTCTGACCTAACAACCCAGAGACTTGACAATGGGTATCATCGATCAAGAAATTCAAGAACCACCTGAAGAGACCACCATGTTGTTATGGGATCCTGATCACCCGATACCTTTCAATGACATCATTGAGGTGCAAGGACCCCCTGTTGAAATTCTGGTTGTGCAGACACAAAGTAAAATTCAACCTTTCCAAATTAATCCCACCACTACTCAATCATCTTAGGGGAATCAAGCGGTTGATCACCCCAAACGCTTATTCTCTTCCCAAAAAAATCCCACGAACATACATACACGGAAAATGCCTAAGCTAGACTATAATGTAGTAGAATACTTGAATAAGATGAAAGCTAATGTGTATGTCATAGACATGTGTAGGATTCCTCAACAAAAGGATTTTTTGTTACATTCCTTAAAATTAACAGATACCTCGATGAAAAACATTAACCAAGACAACGCCCCATCTCCCACAAACTTAACAAATAAGCCGAATGTTAATGCTTGTTCATTGGATAAAAATGGAAGGCCTTTTGTTACTCCTTTCCCCTTGATGTTTGAGGTTTTTAACGGAAATATCCATAATTGTCTGGTCGATTCAGGGGCATCTTCAAATGTCATGCCATTAACAATATGCAATAAAACTAAATGTAACCCCGGTCAAAAGTGATAAACATGTTATACAACTAGATAGAACTCAGGTAAAGGTCATTGGGGAACTGAAATATGTCATGATCAGAATCGCTACACACCCTAAATTTGTCCAAGTAATTGACATAATCGTGGTAGACATCTCGGAGGCCTATGGAATTCTACTTAGACTATACTAGTTTGAGAAATTAAATGGATACTTTAGCACCGATTGGGATCACCTTTGGTTTCCATTGAAAGGACATACAAACATGATCAAGATTGATAGATAAAGATATCTCAAACATATTTTCATTGATTTAGAGACCCCAAATGAACCATCGTCAACAAAGTTCTATGTGTTAGGAAACTACTCCTGTGATTCTGATTTCGGTAATTTCGCCCCCTACATGTATGACATACCTTCCCCACAAAAATACGAAATTATATTTCAAATATACTTACTAGCGGTCGTAGAAGAAAGCATCCTATGTCAGGATTCTCCAACAGGAGTAGCAGACAAGGAGGTTGAAATTGAAAAAATAGCTAGACATGAAGAAGTTAGAAATTCATCTCCCCGAATTTGGACGTTGTACTTTGATGGTTCTAAATCGCAAGAAGGGTCATGAACGGGATGCATCCTCATTGACCCAAAGGGGAAACTAAACTTATTATCCCGCAGATTAGAATTTGAATGCACTAATAACACTATTGAATATGAATCTCTAGTCTAGGGACTAAAGAAAGCAATCGACTTAAACATCAAGGAATTGAAGGTTTTTGGAGACTTTGAAATTATCGTTAGGCAAGTAAAGAATACTATCCATTGCAATTCACCTCTCTTAATAAATTACCAATAAGAGGTACACAAACTAATAGACAATTTTTAGGCCTTCAACATTACCATTGTTCCTAGGACAAAAAAAACCTTGTCGATGCTCTAGCCATCGCGGCCTCAATATTATCTCCTTTAGAAAATTATGAATCCTTGAGGTTTGTAGTGGAACTGCTATACAAACCTTCGGTACCTAACAATGTGTCTAACTGGAAATGTTTTGAAGGTGATGAACAAATTGTAGATTTCTTGACTAATCGTGAGAATTTTAGGGATTTGGCCATTGATGATAAAATATTCCAAGAACTACTCACGGAATTAGATATTCACTAGTAGCCAAAGGTAATAGATCATTTTGATAACAAACCCAAGTTTCACACGATGCCTAAAGGAGTGGCCAATCTGGAGAACCTTTTTTACTTAAAGGAAAGATTCAGAGGGCCAAAGAATGCAAAAACAGGGAGCTCATGTCCTATATACGAAACTATAAACCTAGGCACCTCCGAGAACCCCAAGAATGTCAATTTAGGCAAGAAAGTGTCCAAAGAATACATGAAATCTTATCTTAAACTATTTAAAGAATATCAAGATGTCTTTTCTTGGTCTTACCAAGATTTGAAAACATATGATACTCACATCATACAGCACATGATCCCATTGAAATATGGAATAAAACCCTTCCAACAAAAGCTTAGAAAGTACCACCCATCTCTGGAACCTCTAATTTATCAAGAGCTAAATAAATTATTAGATGTTAAGATTATCTTTTAGGTAAGACACTTTGCATGGGTAGCCAATCCGATGCTTGTCAGAAAGAATTCTAGGGAGATACGTTTGTGTGTGGATTTCAGAAACCTTAACAGAGCATTAGAAAAATATAACTACCCAATCCCACCCATGGAACAACTCTTACAGAAAGTATCCAGAAATTTTTTCTCTCCTAGATTGTTTCTCAAGATATAACTAGGTCCTGGTTTCAAAAGATGATCGATTAAAAACTACCTTTTGAACCAAGTGGGGAACCTTTGCTTATAAACGCATGCCCTTTGGGTTGATTAACGTAGGGGTGACCTTCTAGAGGGACACATATGTAACTTATGGGGGATTGACTAACAAGTGTGTGATAGTCTATTTAGATGACGTAACGGTATACTCAAAAAATAAGGAAGACCACATTCAACATTTGACTCAAATATTCGAAAGGTTTAGGAAATATGGAATATCTTTGAACCCTAAGAAAACCATCTTTGGCGTAGAGGAAGGGAAGCTACTAGGTCATATTATATCTCAAGAAGGAATTAGCATCGACCCTGAGTGGATAAAAGCAATAGCTCAACTCCCCTTGCCTCACAATAAAAAGGTCATGCAATCTTTCTTTGGGAAAATCAATTTTGTGAGAAAATTTACTCCTGACTTCGCTAAAATTGTCAAACCTTTACAAAGAATGATTCGCAAAGATGCAGAGTTTAAATGGGATGAAGAGAAGAAAGGTGCTTTCAATAACATCAAAACTTCCATCTCCCAAGCACCAGTGTTACGAAGCCCTGATTTCAGCAAATATTTTTTTCCTTTATACCTTTGCTTCTAACGAATCCTTGGTTGCATTACTTACCCAGAAGGATGATGAAAACAATGAAGCACCAATATCCTTTATGAGCACCAACCTCCAAGGAGTCGAGATGAACTACCATGCTATAGAAAAATATTCTTACACAGTATATAAAGCATTCAAACATTTCAGATCCTATATCCTGAAGAATCACACTAAAGTCATAGTACATCATCCAGCGGTCCAATCTTTTTTCACTCAATAGAAGATGGGAGAAAGAAGGGGAAATTGGATGGCAGTTGTCTAAGAATTTTATCTAGACATAAAACCTACCAAACTAGTCAAAGTTTAATGATTGTGTAAATTGGCTGCTAAGGCCCAAGATCTGATTAACACACAAGACTCTGGTTGGGAAAATGAGCTATCATTATGGTGCGGCGAAGCCTTATACGTACCTCCTAGGAAAGAATCATGGTATGGAAACTTGACTTATCTCCTGCATCATGGGACTTGTCCGAAAAACCTAAACCCTAGAGAAAGGAGAGCCCTTGAGTTAAAATCTGCTCAATATCGCCTCATAAATTCAGTGTTTTTTCATGTAAATTATTGTGGAGTGCTCCTTAGATGTCTCGAACACGATGATGCAAAAAAAGTATTAAGAGAGCTCCATGATGGTCCATCATGTGGACATTTTGCAGGAGAAACCATGGCTCACAAAATATTAAGGTTTGGTTATTATTGGCCTACTTTGTTCAAGGACGCTCACACATATGCCAGGAAATGTAAATCTTGCAAGTTGAGTGCTAGTAGAGAAAATAAGGCAGTCGCTCCACTCCAGCCAGTGACCATATCCAGACCATTCGAACAATGGGGAATAGATGTCATAGGAGAAATTACTCCCAATTATTCGAAACAAAATAAATATATCTTGGTTGCCACATATTATTTTATGAGATGGACAAAGGTTATCCCTTTCACGCACATTAATTAAAAGGTAGTAATCCAATTTTTAGAACAAAAGTTGATAACAAGGTTTGGATTGCCCTTCGTTCTCATTTTTCACAATGCTGCCTACTTCTCTTCCATGCTCTAGACAAAATTCTCCCTTGATAAGGGGATCATAATAAAATATTATGCAAACTACTATCCGCAAGGGAATGGGATAATAGAGTCAACTAATAAAAACATGGTGAGAATTTAAAAAAAACAGTCATGGAGAAAGAGAGGAATTGGCATAATTTGCTTCATAATTCCCTATGGGCCGAAAGAGTAACACCTAAAGAAGCCATATGAAACTCTTTTTACTTTATAGTATATGGACAAGAATCCATTCTCCCAAATGGATTGTATATTCAATCTTTATAGCTTTCCTAGGCATCGAGAGGTCAGCCCTCATCTGTTATTCAACAAAGGATTGATACCTTCTCATGCTAGACGAAGAAAAGGAAAAGGATAAAGTTAAGTTCACCACTCATCAGCAAGTAGTTAAAATATGGTTCAACAAACATAAGGCCAAAGAAAAATATTTCGAAGTAGGAGACCTAGTCTTGAATTCAGATAAAGCAAATGATCCCAAAGGAAAGCACTCAAAGTTCCAAAATCTTTGGCTCAGACCTTTTCAGATAATCGAGAAGATCGGGGTAGGCACATACCAGTTGTCAGGGTAGGCACATACCAGTTGCAAAATCTGAGGGGGGGATCTGACACCCTCCCGATGAATGGCCAGGCCTTAAAAAAATACTTCAAAAAAAAAAAAATCACGCTTTGTTCGAAGTTTTTGTTTCTTTTCAGCATACATTGTTTTATCAGGACGAGTGTGTGGGTTTAGGGAAGACTGTTTTCAAACTCCTTTTTCACTCTTTATTTTGTTTGTTATTTTATTTTAATTAAGTTGTGTTTAGTAAAGAAATGGTTGACTTTAATTCACACAGTGAAGCATACTCTGCTCCTGACTTGTACTTACATGGAAAATGAGAGACGTTGGGCAGACACAAATTTTCAAAAAAAATCATATTTGTCTTTGTATAGATACTACCTGGAGAAGCGATGAAATATCTTCCTGGTGGCTTAGTAAAGCTAAATGGAAATATGTCTAGTTGGAAATAATCACATGTACCTTTGGACAGAGTCAGGGAAATCTCCACCTTAATAATTTCACCTTGTAAAAAAATAGATATCCTCCTCTCTGACTCACTCTCGGTATTTATGCCAGAAAAAGATAATCCATAAAAAGAGTGTAAAGACCGGGAGGGTATGCAGATAACGACATCGGGGCTATGTACACTCACTAGCAACAGAGCAACACCGTAAGAAAGGGATGATATCTAAATGGCCTCACGCCAATGGATGCCCTACCCGACTCTTGTCTATGAAGGACATGGATTGTAGTTAATAGGAAAGGGGGTGGAAAATATAAACCCCACAAGCAGATCCAGATTCACGAACCTGGGAAATTGTGTATAGATTTATAGAAAGGGTTCTGTTGGAAAGAAATAGAATAAAGCCAGATGGTTTCTCAATCAATTTGCACAGTCTAAGCACGAGAGAAGGAGCAGAGATTTTGTTTTCGTTGATCGTCAATCATCAATATATATTCAGCATCGGTGGACAGGGAGAAATAACATAGGAACATATGTTAAAAATAAAATCACCGATGCCGAAAAGAAACTCTTCTCACGCTCAAGGGGTCAAATCAATCGCCACGTGTTTTTTCGTGTAAATAGTCTGTATAGCTCAGTGATTATCCACGTCATCTTTTGATGTCCCCTATGTCATATCTATACTTCCACATCAGCACCTCCACATCATCATTGTATGTCAGTTTAGGTCGACATCGAAACTTTTTCCTAGAGGCACCAACGAAACAACGTCAAAGATAATTCGTCGACGCCGATGCACTCATTGACTACCAGTTGATTGCTAGAACAAAGAATTTTTGGTTTTAGATTGAATATTCATCCGTCGACGCTGACGATCCTGGTTGATATGCGATGTCCATTTAATGATCATGCTTATCCCCGATACCGATCATACTAGTTCCATTGAAGTGCGAAGAATGATCGGGTGATTTGAGGAGACACCTTTATCTAAGTAAAGGACGAGGTTTGTAATTTTTTAGACAATTAAGAACTTCATGCAACCGATAAGACGATGTCATGCGTCGATCAACTTTAAACAAAATTTTGAATTCGTCGATGAACTCTAAAAGTAACAGGCTTTTGCGTCGCCAACCTGCATTGCATTTAATCCTAAGCATGATGTGGATTATGTTATAGATAGCATCGAAAATGAGATCTATATCAAGGGCGCCCATGACTGGGAGGAAGTGCTCTATAGGAGGGATAACCCAAATATGACCAAATTCAAATCAATGACCATGGATGAACAAGTTGAGACTATATAGCATACTTCTTAAGAAGCCATTAGGATAAGAGAAGAAAATCAAGCAGCAGAAGCGGTCGAGGCACAGAGAAGGGGGATATTGTTACTAGAAGAAGTCGAGAGAGATAAGTAAATATAAGGGGAAGATACCCCACTTAATTTGTTGTTAGGACCTTTTAGAATTACCCCGATAGGTATAAATGAGGAGACATAACTAAATAATTCAAATACAATCCCACCGGAAGAGAGTATCGACCAAGAAAACACCAGCCCTATGTCACTGCAGGCAGGATCGTCGGTGACTACTATAGCTCAGCGAAGTTCAGCAAGAGAATCAAGTGGGACGGGTATTCCTATTGTCCTCATATATTTAATCACCATATATGACGATGAAGAAGGTTCAGAAGCTTCACGCATAACCCCAGTACTAATCACATAGGAGGAGGAACCAGGGGAAACATCTGCTCCAGCTTCCGATGTTTTGGTCCCAAATCCCCAGGAAAGCGACCATGAGGATAGGAACACTCTTGACACTTTGTTTCTCAATCATCTGGGGACACAGCCTCAAGATGACAGCTCTAAGAACGTCTTGGATACAGGTGAACAAGAAGATGGAATGGGGCAGCCATAAATCGGCATCCCAACGGTCAAGCTCTCATCCAATATCGATCCTTCACCTACTTCTCCATCTAGGATAAAGACCTCGTCAGCGGATGAGTAGTAGCAGAAGTCCAACTCACTGGAACATACAAGAAATTCCCCTGCTAAGTAACTAAGTGAACCTTCCATGGAAGACCTCTATACGGCGAGAAGCCTAGGAAATGCTATGCTCTGGGGAGATCAACAGATTCCTGAACCAATAGACTAAGTCGCTGACATACATGAAATTTCTTATGACGGTTAAAATAAAGTTGTGATGAGAAGAACAATCAAGAAAAGGAATATCATGCTCGATAGCACCTTGTTCATAACCACAAAGGAGATGTTATTTGACACAGAAACTGCTAAGATCATTGAGCTAATCAAAGCAGGGATGGCCATAATCGATGCAACTTTAGACATGACAAAAAGGGATGAAAGGGAGGTAGATTCCATGAAGAAAGAGCTGGACCATTTGTGACATCAAGCAGGGTATTACTAAAACTTCACACAGGCGGTGGTACTCTTAAAGTATGAGTTCCGAGAGATGTACGAAAAATTGACAAGGGAAAGAGACCTCTTCACCGCTCGCATAGCTGACTTCCAAGAAGATACCCTTATGGGGTTGGTAACCTGTAAAGACATGTAGCAATGGTATGAGAAGCCACACCAAGCCTTGGAACAGATAGACTACATCAGAGAAGTGCAGAAGGGTCGAGATACGGAAGAGCATGGTGTTCGAGTGTTGATGGAAAATAGCATCACCCGAATAAGGAAGGCAGCCAAACACTAGGTAAGCATGGTCCAGGAACCCTGACAAAAAATGCAAGAAAGATGGGAAGAATGTGAGAAAAATTGGGAGAAAATCAATTAGGAAATGAGGAATATCGATTTGTCGGAGTTTGGCCCACCGGAGGATTTTGTTGATTTACATGACATAGTTAATTGGCATGCAGAGCACGACTAGGTGTACGAAATGGAGATTTCATAGGTTTTAAGCATGATCTCAGATCAAGTGAAGAAGTTCATGGAGCCTCTGATTAAAGCTCTCGCATTCTTACAATGCTTGAGTGTCAGACTAATAAAATACAGAGAACGGTAAATTGAGATGAAGGAGGTCCTCTCAACTCCAATGGATCAATACAGGTTCCCATATGAAAAATATGCAAAGATCTCTTCTGCAAATGGTCAGAATACGAGAGGAACAATCCACTTCAGTAAAACGACCAGATGATCTCAAGAGAAGCAAAAGAGAACAATTAGATAAAGTCTTCCACGTGTCATGTTCTTGACTTAACACAACTTGGTAGTTATTTTTAGTTTAGATTTATTTTATAAATAAGAGAATTGACCTTGAGATCAGGGTTGATGGTTTTGGAGTGAATTTTTTTTTTCTAGAATATTGTAAGAGATTTATTTTTGTGCAAGTTATTTTAATTAAGAAATTTTGTTTAGAACCAAAGACACTTCTTTCATGTGAGGTGTAAATGTGATTGGACCGAGGGGGATTATCTATGTCTTCGAATTCAATATTTTTCATTGTATTGAGTAAGAGTTGTTGTATTTGTTATTTAAGTTATCTTATAATGTTGCGATAATTCTTTTATTCTAGTTGATGAATAGAAATCGATTATGTTAACATGTGATTGATAATAGAGAATTGAAAATTACTTTCCTGCACTAAATTTTGGTTAGGTATATATTTACTTTCTATAACCGGTATCTCAGACGATGTTGAATGTCTACAAGTCATAATGGTATTATTGCTAGTTTGAAGTATTTTAGATCTTCTTAGTCTACATGCTAAGGTATAAAGGTTATCCTAAAACCCAGCTTTCTCCAACACGTATTAACTTCCCTCTGTCATTTAGTTTAAGCTCTATCTTTCTTTTGTTACAAATGTTAGAAAAGAACTAAAAAGAGAACTGCATAGCCTAAGGAAAGGTTTCACAAAAAATACATATCTACCAATCACGATTAAAGTTCATCGATAATTCCATCCAGGTCGCAAATTTGGAGAACCTTACCACTCATCAAACGCTTACGAGTCTAATCAGTCCTCTTAAAAGGGTTTGGTTCTTGTTTTTGAGTTAAAGGGATCTCGGACCCCTCAACACCCCCAACTAGCTCTCTAGCTACACTACATTCCATCCCTCTTAGGAGAGTGTTGTCCTCAATGCTCGTTATGAGGGTGTACAACCATATACCAGGGTCCCATGGGTAAGTGTAGACCATAGTGTTGAATTATACTGGAGAACCAGGGTCCTATGTAGAAATGAAATCCACCATGTTGAAGTAGTCCAATCACCACTATAAACTTGGGTCCCTTGTCCAAGTGCTTATGTGAACTCCACATTGAAAATATCACAAGGCAGGAACCAACTAAAAATGATGTTCCAAAGATCTACACTAGTCATGTGGGTTGAAATATGTAGAACCAACCCTTCTAGAAGTAGAACCTTCTCGTAAGTCGTCTTACATTTATTATGTTTATACTGATATATATATATAT